>VMDR010014867.1:0-22985 GCA_007922815.1 Macrotus californicus | reverse complement strand
AATTACGATACATTGACAGGCAGCGATGGCTAAGGGAAAAATATGACTAGTATTAACGCTAGGAATATAAATAGCACCTAACTGAAGATAATAAATCTATAAGACCTGGCCAGAGTTCACTTTATCTGGTGGCTTTTAACTCTCTGAAAATAGACCCAAATCAGTGAGGACAAGCGAGCTCGGGCCTGTCATAACAGATGTCACAAAGAACGCGTCCTAAAGTTCACGCGTTACTGAAAAGAATGTCTCTCAAAACATTCTCCAAGTTTATTGGCTCTGGCTTTACAGACAGTCTGCTGCACACCACAAGAGGCCAGGTGGAGGAAGAGAGTCTTTCAGGGCAGTACCTTGAGAGTGGCAATAAGGTGGCCAGGAGGGCAGAAGATGAAATCTGTAATCATGAGAATTCCAAACAACAGCGGTTTGAAAACAAATATTCTTAACTGTCCGAAGTCTTTGGGGAAAATAATGTATGATAACACAGTAGAGTGATTCTTATTTATTCTGGTACCTAAAGGGACAAGGAAAACTTGGGGGTAGAAATGCATTCTATTTTGAAAGATATAAAAGTTCCATCTCAAAGTGGTGGACTGAGTCCCAGCATCTACCAGCCTTCCTCTTTCAAATTCCTCAGAAACGGCAGTGAAGAAGTATCAAATGGGATCAAGACAAAACTACGCTGTGAACAGGAGGAATGGCACCTACAACTGACCAAAGTCTTCCATCGCCTTCTGAAAGATGCAACGTCTATGGGTATGTTCCTCTCTGCAGATTCCCAGAGAGACCCAAGCCTGAAAGTCACAAGACTGAAGGGCTAATTAGGGGAATTAATTACAAGTCTATCTCACTGGGAACCACCCATCCACTCCATTCAGTTAGAATAACTGATACAACTTGGTGTTAGCGCCAGGCTGAAATCAGAAACTGATCTTAAAAACTGGGAATGGTTGGTGTAGATAGAGCTGTTCCTGATCTGGGGCAGAGGGCAGGGGGCAGGAAACCAGCCCACGTCCCCATCTCCTACTCTTGAGTCATAAAAGGAAGCCTGGCCGTAGGCACAGAGGCATGAGCATCAGCCCCCTGTCGGGAAAGGTGTGCTGGGGGAGAAGATATATGCCATCTGCTCATATTAACCATCCTTGTCCTTCACTCAGAAATGTAAATGAGCCACAAGAATTACCAGACACTTGAGGAAAATAAACCTCACATCAAAAGCACGCACGAAAAAGAACAACTTGAACAACAGAACATTTCACCAGAAAAAAAATATGGTCCAAAAACAAAGTATTTTTTAAATTCTAATTGGTAACATCAGAGAAATTTGAGAAATACTCAGCCCTAAAACAAAAGTGAGCTACTATTTTTTAAAAGTAGTAATCAAAAATGAAATAGAATTTTGGCAAATTTAAAACTGAATTGCCAAAGTAAGAGCTTTAAATAGAAGGATTGGGAATTAAAGAATAATAGAAGCAATCTCCTATAAGGTTGAACAACTAAACAAAGATGAAAATACGAGATAAATATTGAAAGATATAGAGGATTAGCTAAGGAGCTCTAGAGAAAATGTAGATAACATAATCAGGGAAACAGAAGAAAAACCACACTTCTTGAGTTGACAAAGATTGACTGCATCTCCTTCAGGCAAAGGGGGCTGAACAAAAAAGACTCACATGTAAAGCAGTTCTTATACCGTGGACACGGGTTACAGTGTGGTGGTGGCCGGAGGGAATGAGAAGGGGGTGCTGGGACGAGGGGACATGGGAGAGGAAAAGGGGACATCTGCAATAGTGTCAACAATAAGAATAAAGGAAAACATAAAACAGTTCTTAAAAAATGTCAGAACACCAGAAGTAGAGGGAGATCTAAGATGCTTAAGAGAGCAGCAGGAGAGAAAGAACACTCAGGTATTGGAAAGGACAAACAAGCAGAGTGATCTTGAACTTTGCATTAACAACGCTGTATACTAGATGACAATGGAGCACATTCTGAAAGCCTTGGGGAAAAAGTATTTTACATACAAGATCCTATACCCAGCCAAATTATCATCCAAGTATAAGGCGAAATAATGACGTGTTTATATGTGTATGTAAGTACTTGGAAAGCTTACTTTGTCAAACAAATTATTCAAAACTTGGAAATGAGCAAAACGATAACCAGGTGTTTTGTGGGATTGTTGGGGCTTTTTTGATGCAGTGCTGGGCTTGATTTCCTATTGTCCAGGTCATTTTACGACTCTGTAGGAACAGAGGTTGACTCATCCAGAGGATGACTATCTGATAGAGACTCAAATAACCTCTGCACTGTTTATGGCCACATCAGACATTAACCAGTTTGTATTAACCCAGCAGTCTAACCCTAACACTTGTAAAACTGCTTATCAATACCTAGCTTCTGAAGTGCTTTTTGGACCAATTTTGCTGGTTTCTTCATTAAATTATAAGTTGAATAAAATCTTTGACAAGTGTTTGTTTTATATTTGCATGAGAGTCATTTCTTTTAAGTTCCCCGTACCCACCTTTCTAAAAAATTACTTGAAATTCAGCCCTGGCTGGTGTGGATTGAGTGCCAGCCTGTGAACCAAAGTGTCGCCAGTTTGATTCCCAGTCAGGGCACAGGCCTGGGTTGTAGGCCAGGTCCCTACTTGGGGGCATGTGAGAGGCAACCACACCTTGATGTTTCTGTCTCTCTCTCTCTCTAAAAATAATAAATAAAATCTTTTTTAAAATTACTTGAAATTGTACTTCAGATAAAATGCAATTTCCTTCTCAATGAATGCTAACACACTACTAGTTTGTGTTAATAATATTTGTAAGCTAGAATACTATAAATACTATTGGTCTTTCATTTTTAAATCAAATCATGTGAGATACCAATAGAGTGATATTACAAACCCTAACAAGTCACACAAGTCAAGAGCAAGAGGGGGACACAGAGAGGGGCAGAACACAGATAAGGAGCTAATTTCCTCTCCCATACGGGGGAAGAGAAGGGAAACCGCCACAGTTAACAGAATAAGAAATGGAAATTTGTTTTCCAAGGTTACAAAGTCAACCAGTTGAAAAAGTTAAAGTTAATACTGGCAAAACCTTTTTAAGCTGAGAACTAAGAGATAATGTTAAGTCAACTAATTTCCTAGTCATCATTATATGCAGCCAAAAGATGTACTGTCTAAATATCTATAATTCAAAAAATAGGTGTATAAGTATATAACGGAATTACAGTACAAACCATCATAACTAAAGTCAGAAAATGGCTGAAAGTGGTCTTCTCTGGGGATTGGGACTATGGATTGAGTGGTGTTTGGGACGGAATTGTGTCCCAGTCAAATTCACATGTTGAAGTCCGAACCTCTAATGGGACCATATTTGGAGATAGGGCCTTTATGGAGGTAATTAGGTTCTAATGGTGAAGCCCTCATACCACAGGACTAATGTCCTTATAAGAAGAGGAAGAGACATCAGAGACCCTCTCCATACATGCACAGAGAAAAGGTCAGGTGAGGACACAGCAAGAAGGCGGCCATCAGTCAGCCGGCAAGAGTGCCTTTTACCAGAAACTGAGTCGGCCAGCACCTCCATGTTGGACTTCCAGCCTCCAGAAATGTGAGAAAATGGGTGTCTGTTGTTTAAACCACCCAGTTGGTGGTTTTCCATTACAGCAGCCCAAGCAGGCGGATACAGATGAAAACTTTTCCAAAGGTGCTCTTACGTACTGGTGATTTTTTTTATCACGTACATAATTTTTTATGACATTCAAATGGAAAGTATTATAATATTAGGCTTTAAGATCATTAACAATTACAAATGTGACATTTAAAAAAAGAGAGAGAACAGATCATTTTACCAAGTAACTGACTACTGTGCCTTGGAGTGATAAGAGGGGGAGGCAGATATCACATTGAAGGCAACTGGAACAATTATTTAGCCATTATGACCTTGAGATTCTGAGAATGTACTAAATCTAAGCCAGCAAGTTTTAAAGTGCTTACTCTGTAACAACATCTGGTAAGCTAAACAAAAAGAAAGTAAAATCCTTTTATAAGTTATTCTATTTTCTAGCCTAATCATATTAAATCAGAATTTTTGTTTCTCATATACAAAAGTGGGGGGCCAAAAAAGCTGGAATTTATTTATAAAAAACTGTGCATTTATTCTTACGTGTTTCAACTTCATTCACCTTCAAAGTACTCTCCATTTGATGCAATACACCTTCAGAGTCATTTTTCTACTGCTCAAACCGGTTATTGAACTCATTGTTTTTGATACCTTTTAGTGCTTCTTCTGCTTTCATTTCATCTCTTCCACATTGGCAAAACATTTCCCTTTGAGGACTTTTTTCATCTGGGGAAACAAAAAATTCACTTGGGCCAAGGTCAGGTGAATAGGGAAGGTGGAGCCTGGGGGTCATGCCATTTTCCGTCAAAAACTGCTGAACACTGAACGTGGCGTGGGCAGGTACGCTCATAAATCACCCATCACAAAATGGGCGCATTGAGGTTCTTCAAAAAAAAATTAACTGAGGCTGAACACAGCCTCTCACAACAAAGCCAGCTGGTACACTGACACAGATGGGTTCCTAGAACACCCACCTAGAGGGGGAAGCCTGCACTACAAGGGACCCACCCTCCAGAAGATAATCCTGGTGTTTTTGGGTCTCCCCTAGTATACATTGGGAGACTGAACAATTCACAGTCAAAAACAGTGTCACAAATCTGCCCATTACATGGGAAGTAACATTTTGACAAAAGTCTATTTATAAGGTATTCCTGGGACTCAGTTTTCTATCCCTACAGGCATTGTAATTTAAGGACCAACCCTAAAGGGAGTTGCAAAACAGTCTGAAAGAGCCTCAGCTCTCTAGGATGCTTTTCAAGTTTCTCAGCAAGGGCCATGTTAAACAGATGAGGAACAAGTCTGAGAAAAACAAGACTAGTATAGAGTCCTCCCTGGGTTTGTTTGTTTGTTTTTAAAGCAAATCCCAGGCTTAAATTTTATTACATGCCCCTCAAGTTCTCCAGACAGTATGTGGAAAACGCTTCTGGAATGATAGCAGGCAAATTTAAATATTGTCAAACTAGATATTGGCAAATGATTTGTGGATCTGTGGGAATATGGGGTTTCTAGGGTTTGTTGTGAATAACAACTCACTCTCAGCTCTTTCTCTGATTTCTCACAATGTTCCTTAAGCAGTCTCACTGAAGAACTAGGGAAAGTATTAATAGCTTCAGCAAATGTTGGAGAAATGAGATCCCCTGGCCAACTGATGCCACTGTCCAGAGGAAAGAGGAGATGCCTGACATCATACCTGTTTTCACCATCTGAGGACCAGGGCGGAGAGGGAAAAAGTGAGCACAGGCCTCTGGCACTCGTAGCCCTTCCCAGACATCCAAGTTGCTACTTGATGTCGCTTTCATTAGTGCAGCTGAGCCACTAGTGGGAGCACTGCCGGGAGGAAGTTAGAAGTATTTTCTTCTGCTTCTTTAACTGTTTGACCATCCAGCCTACGGGGTACCAATGAGTTGTCTCCAAACCCGCACACTCTCTCTACCACCTGGCAGACCCTCAACCTACACCAACCCTTCCATCCTATCCTAGTCCCAAAACCCTCTCTCTAAGCATTCATGATCTTCTCTTTCTTTCTCTCTCTCTCTCTCCCCTAAAAATGACATGGCTATGTCCCTCATGCCACCATAAAAAGGGGGAAAGGGCCCAGTGTGGTTGATGCTGCATCTAGGATATATTCAGAAACTTTTCAAGAATCATTTTCACAGACAGACCATGGAACAGGTGAGAAGGTGCAGAGTATAGTATCAGGAATGGTAGAATGGCTCAGGAGTAGAGGTGGTACTTGTGTACGACAAAGAACCCTGTGGCTAGTGCATCTTATCATGTGCCCCAGAGAGCTGAAAAGGAAATGCAGGGGCTAATAGTATCACACTTACATGGCTGCCTTGTAGAGTAATTAGTGTTGTCCACCATGTCTAGGGAAAGATTCTTTAATTTTTTTTCTTTTAATATTTTATTTATTTATTTTTAGAGAGGGGAAGGGAAGGAGAAAGAGAAAGAGAGAAACATCAAGGTGTAGTTGCCTCTTGTGCACCCCTTACTGGGGGCCTGGCCTGTAACTCAGGCATGTGCCCTGATTGGGAATCAAACCAGAGACCATTTGATTCACAGACCAGTGCTCAATCCACTGAGCCACACCAGCCAGGGCAGATTCTTTAACTTTTGATGTGTTACTAACAGCCACAACAAAATCAGTGGTTGGAAGATATGTCCAGAAGCATCTAATCCACCTACTTGCTTTAAGGTTTTATTGAAGAACCTTCTCAAAAATGCCTAAATCAACCCTCAGCTTTGTCTTGCACAAAGTACTCTTAAGCACTAAGAGATGTCCTCATTTAAATAATTAATTGAAAGACAAAGCTCAATTCATTCATTTATTCAAAGAATGAGTTTAGGGAGATACCAACGGGCTGGAAAATAAGATTATCTAATGATCTTAATTCCACAGAGATGTTTGGAAACTACTTCTGATAAATCTCAGCTCATCCTGATAACTGCTTCTGTGACTTTGGCTTTCCAATGACAACACCCCCAGAGAGCTGTCCACTAAGTGTTCAATGGAAACTTGCAAGTTGATAACCACTAATTTGTTTTCTTAGTAGACTAAGTACTTTCTTACTTTCTTACTTTTTCTTACTTTCCTCTGAGTGTGCTTGCTCTGAATTAACTAACAAGGAAGGGGAGGGCAAAGGGAAGAAATTGGTATTGACCTTAACATAGAGAAATATTTTTCAAGGAAAGAAATCATCGTCAACTTTGTTGATAATAAAATTACTGGTCAGTAAAGCTATTGACGATAGTCCTATGGTCAGTGAAATAATATCAAATGCTTCTGTTGTAGGAAAATTTCATGAAGAGGAAAATTAGGTACCAGCTCAGCTTCTTTAACAAAACTGGGTCATACAATTTATCACAAAAGAAAAAGTTCTTCTAAATTCTAAAGGGGCAAATGAAATAGTCAATTAAACATCAAAAGGTTTTACAGGTAGTTATTCAACTAAATTAGAGCATTTTTATGTAATCTGTATATTGTAAGCCTGGTATAATTATAGACAAGGATGCCAATTTTCTAAGACATGGAGTATAGATTTTCCTCTTTGAGTTAAATAAAGTTACCATAGTTTGGATTCTCCTCTATTGTTAGCTGATCAGCCTAGAAACATGACATTATTTTTTTTTCTTTGTTAAAAAAACAACAACTCCTCTTGACTCCACTTCTCTGCCATTTCTTTGGTTTCTTCCACCCTACCCCATTCCCTGACCTTGGCTCCTTTGTCACAAGACTAGGAAAAACAGACTTGCTCTTACTCACTGCTGCAAATTGCTTCCCTCCCATTCTCTGTTAAATTCACTCTAACTAGGTTTTCCATCCCACAGCTCCATAGAAACTGATTGAATTAAGGTCACTTATGAGCCCATATTGCTAAATTCAATGGCCATGTTTCTGTCCTCATCTTATGTGACCTATCAGAAGTACTTGATACATTGTTCACTACCTGTGCCCTTTCTTCCCTTTGCTTCCTAATCACCTCACTGATCGCTCCTTTTCAATGGCCTTTGCTGCTTTCTCTCTTTGTATCAACCTCTCAATGTTTTGACACCCACAGGTTTAGACTTAAGTTCTTCTGTCTTTTCTGTCAACACTTGTTCCCTAGGTGACTTCATGCAGACTATAAAGGCGGTCTGTTTGTGATCATTCCCCAAAACAAACTCCAAACTTGCGTATCCATCTGCCTCCTTACTATCTCCGCTTCAATGTCTCAAAGTCAACATGTCAGAAACTGAACTCCCAGCCTTCTACCCCCAAGCCCACTTCACCTCCAGCCTTCTCCATCTCATGCTTAAGGCAATACATACTTCGAGGTGTTCAGACCAAACTCGTGATGTTTCCCTTGATTCTTCTCTTTCTCTCACACCCCACATCCTAATCATCAAGTGCTTCTGGCTTAACCTTCAAACTACGTTTAGAATATGACGGCTCCTTAGACCACGAAGATGACTGCTCCTTAGACCGTGAATATGACCGCTCCTTAGACCATGAATATGACCGCTCCTTAGACCACGGCGGCTGTCATCTTGGTCTGGATCACCATCACCTCTCTTCCCTGGGTTACTAAATGGTCTCCACGTTTCTTCTCTCATCCCCTTACAGTCTATTTAAGGTGATGACAGACTGCCTGCTGGCCAAATTGAGCCCACTGTCAGGTTTTGTACCTCCGAAGAGCTAAATGATCAAAGAAATCAAAAAACAAGGTGCATTTTGAGGCACATAAAAATTATACAAAATCCATAAAGTTTTAATGAAACATAGCCTCACTCGTTCATTTACACAGTCAGGGGCTATTTTTGCGCTGCAACAGCAGAGCTGAGTGACTGTGAGATAAAGTGCATGGCCCATAGAGCCTAAAATATCTCGTCTTCAGCCCTTCGTGGAACAATTTTCCAACCTCTGACATATTCTCAGCAGACCAGCTGGAGTGGTCCTTTTAAAACTTAAGTCAGATCAGGTCGTTGCTCTGCACAGCATCCCCTAAGTGGCTCTCCAGTTCTCTCAAAGCAAAAGCCAAGGTCCTCATAGTAGCCAACTAGGTCCATATGATCTGGCCCTGACTGCCTCACTGTTTTCATTTCCTACAACTCTCCTCCTATTGACTTTGTTCCCGCTGCTCCTCCTTCCTGCTATCCCTTTATCACAGCGCCAGATTCCCCAACCACACCCTCGGCATTGGCTCATTGCTGTCCGGACTGCTTTTCCCCCAGACAGCTCTATGGATAAATCCCTCACCTCCCTCAGGCCTTTGCCCAAACAGCATCTTTTTAGTGAGTCCTGCACTGACCACCCTCCTTAAGATTCTAACCTGTTTCTTGTAATCATGGTCCCCTTATCCTGCTCTGTTTTTCTATTGCACTTAACACCTCAAAATATACTAATTTACTTATTCATCATGTTATAATAAACATAATAGAACACAACTCCACCAGGACAGGTGTTTTTGTTAGTTTTACTCACTGTCTCTCCCAAAAGTCTAGAACAAATCCCTGGCACCTCGTAGATGCTCCATAAATATTTGTGGGATTCATATGAGTTTTCCAATATATTATTGTTCGTGTCTGCGTCACAGACATGATACTGAGCCTGTAAAATGCACCCTCCCAAATGTAACAGCGTATCTGGACTAGCTTAACTATTTGGCAATTATTTGCTTTATGATATAGTTAGGCATCCTCTTTGGTTAAAAATTAGAGATGGCTTTATATATTCTTAATAACTATGAGAAAAGTTTCCACAACAAACCCTTTCCTCTGTAAGAAGTCTATCTTTTGAGGCATCAACCTTACAGGAAGGATGTACTTGTGGTCACAAAGCTAAAAACCCTGAAGATCACTGAGATTCAGTCTAAGCTTCCCTTTGAGAAACCTAGAGCACCGTTCACCCACACCCAATAAGAAGCATTTGAATGAAATGTTTTTGGCTCAATTCATGCAATTATTGAGTACTTATTACATGCAAGACATGTACATCAGAGATTTTTTTTCATTTCCAAAATGTGTTTATTGGGATGGTTCCCATTCCTCTTGATTTGGGGTGCTTTCAGTGCTGTTTCCTTCCAAAGGAGCATCCTTCTGTAAGCCTTGCTTTTCCTCCTGTAGGCCAACAGAGGACCATGGAGCAGCCAAAACACAAAACTACCTCTGTGCATGGCTAAAGACGGTGGTGATTTTATAGCATCCTGGGCATTTCACAACCAGGAAGTAGGAACTGGGGCTCTGCACCAGGCACTTCTGTTTGTGTTTCCTTTTCTCCTCTTCTGGAGAAGAGACAGGCATGGTGTTGTGGGGAGGACGTCACTGCCAAAAAGGGCAGAGCCTTTTAACTACATCCAAGTCTTTAAAAAACTTAACATCTAGAGAGGGAGACAGATGTATTCACAGCAGTATAAAAATTATTACAAAGAATTTCTGAATGTTAGTATAGAACAGTGCTACCTAAAAGGAATATAAGGCAAGTCACCATATCACTGTAAATTTTCTAGTAGCCATATTAAAGGAAGGTAAAATGAAACAGGTCAAATTACTTTTAATAACATACTATATTATGTTACTTATTATTATTATACTTAACCTAACATATACAACATATGATCATTTTGACATATAATCAATATAAAAATTATTGAGATAGTTTACATTCCTTTTTCTTATTACTATGTCTGCAAAAGTCAATGTGCAATTATGGCACTTTGAAATTTGGAAACTAAATTTTCTTCAAAAAAAATTGATTTATATTCAAAGTTCATGAAATGTACGGTTGAAAAAAAAAGATTTGCATACCCAAGTTGTTCTAAAAGGACTTAAAATTTTTCCCATAATCAAATGAGTATTGGTTTTTTAACTTGAAATTCAATTACTGTATTTTACCGTGTATAATGTGCATCCATGTTGTTGCGTGCATTATACATGGGATTATTATGCCCATAGCATGTAATCATTATACCCATGTATAATGCACATCTTTATTTTCCCCTTAAAAATTTAGGCAAAAAACAGTGCACATTATACATGGCAAAATATGGTAACTAAAACTTAAAACTATGGTTTTGAATTGCACTTGCCACATTTCATGTGTGCAACAGCCACATGTGGCTAATGGCGCCCACGTTGGACAGAACAGGCTTATAGCAGGGATTGCCAACTTTTCCTGTGCAGAGTTGGAGAGTAAATATTTTAGGGTTTGCTAGACATACATACCCCTGACCTAGAGGATTAGGCTTGGGGGACAGAGAAATCTTTAAGAAAGTCAACCTTTTCGAAGGTTCCCTCAACCATACCCATCACTCTGTAAAGAGTCTGTTCATTAAATTCTTAGCTAATCTCTCTGAGTGGGCCGTCTGTTTCCTGCCAGCACCTTCGCTGATTCAGGTAGATTAAAGACAGACCATGGAGAGTCTTGGGTGCCAGACTATGAAGTTGGACCTCTCTTCAGCAGACGATGGAGAACATCAAGGATCTTCACACAGTTTTGTGGGTTGTGTACTGTGCTATACAACCACATGTGGATGCTCTTCCTCTTAAGAAAAGGGTGACAGGATTGAGGAGAATACAAAGAAGGGGGTTAGCTGGGGAGCTATTTCGAGGAGAGAATGGACATGATGAAGTCATCGACAGCCCAGGTTATCACGGGTGCACACCACTACCTCAAGGAGGAGTACGAGCGGTCTGTCAGTTCTCAGCAGGGACTGTCATGGCTCCTTAACTCTGAGTTAAACAGTTCATATTTGCTCCAGTGTTCCAGAGTTCAGTCCACGGCGGCACTTCTAGCTCAGCGACCGGTTGTAGCCCAAGGTTCCCACTTCACCATTTCCTGCTATTAGTCTGTGGTGGTTCTGGGAACCAGATAAGCAAGTATAAGAATGACTACACATTTCCTTTAAGATATAAAATCCTCATTCTCTGACAAGTGACACTTTACACCAGGGTTCCCCAAATGTGTTCACACCATGGCACACTGAGAATATAGTTGTTCTGCACGCACACTAGGTAAATGGGTGAGGCTGCTCTCAGCCCGAGGTGACTGATACAGAGGCTCTGGCTACCTCAGACCTCAGCCAGCTTCCCTGAGGGTGAAGTGGTTTAATACTGAGGCACATTTGCAGCCCATTAGAGACGCACTAGCTGTGCAGCTCCACTTTAGATCCCCAACTCCACCTGCACAAGAGTCTCTTCCTCTCAGGGGTCTCATGAATTACTGTCAACCTCATGCAAGGTGTTTGATCTCATCACAGACAAGGACTCCTCCCTCGATCCTCTGAAGCACAGCCAGGGCCACAGCTAGCCCACAGTGGACATTTACGCAAATTAGTAAAAGGTGCCCCTGGACGGACATTGCCTAGCACCAGGGTGTGACAGCAGCCAGTCAAGATCAGGAGTATTTCAATAAGGTTTTATTAAAAACTCATGGGACTATATTAATAAGAAGCAACATCACTCAGTAACTGGTCTTATGAAATGCTGATTACTCATGCTTAACTCAACTTGGGGCCCACAAGAAGGCTTGCCTCCTTACCTTGCTGGGGAACTTTCCAGTTCTCCTGCCACTCACTCTGTCCTTGTGGCCTTTTTAGCTAAACAATTGACTGTCCGTTCCCATTGACTGGCTCTTCCCTAGGTAACTTGAACTCCTATGAAAGCCACATTTACACAGCAAATATTGTAATACATTTTCAACCTCCAATGTTGTACTGAGCTGTAGGGTCTATCTTGACGATACCCAAGACCTCATGGAAGCTGAGCCAGTTATCTGATCTTTCCTGAAGCTCCTACTCCTATTTCTAAATCTGGGCCACCCAGTAGCGAGGCTAATCCCACTAATCCAATAGTGTAATCCACTAACCATAGTGTATAACATCAACTCCCTTATGAAAACCAATCCTCTGTCATTCAAGATCGGCAATAGAAAAGACAAGGAGAGGAAAAATAGAAGTTGAAGCTTTAGAGTTCAGGTACCCTCTCTTGTGCAAGGTCTCACTCCTTGGCCAACTTGAATTTATTAAGGAATTGACAGAGAAGTTTAGTTTTTACTTTGTATAAAGTAAGTGTAAGAGGGTCTCCCATGAGTCAAAGACACACTGGGATCAAAAGCCCCCTTGACTAGTTACATGTCGGATTTGTGTTCATCTAAGTTCCCACCTGTGTCCTAGGTAACTCCAGTTGCTGGACAGACGCACTTTTCAATAACAGCCCAAAGTGGATCTGGCAGACCGAGGCTCAGAGTGAAAATGTGGCAAGTGGTGAGCTTTTTTCCAAGTGTGGGGAAGGTTAACATGACCTGAAAGCAAAGCTCCTCTGTTCCTTGCCAGGCATGAATAACCTTTTTGTGAGGAACAAAAGAACCTTTAGTGAAACATACCTGCGTCATGACACTCAGCCAGCCTGTCAGTCAGATCAATGGATGAGGTCAAGAACGTGCCAAACTGAAGGGTCATTGTCAACCAGTGGAACAAAGAAAAGGAGAAGGAGAAGGAAGAAAACGAAGCACTTTTGAGCTGAGACATGAGGCACAATCTCCTACCTAGCGCTGCTTTAAAGTCTGCTTCTCTCCCATCCTCTTGCCAAAGAATCAGGGGGCCCCTCAATGTACTCAGAGCTGACTGGCGTCAGACGCCAAATTCTCACCAGGACAGCACTCCCTCCCTCTGAAGGCTGCACCGCTGAGGCACAAGGAAGGCACCTGTCCTTGGCTGTCCCCAAGCGTGACTGACAGGAGTCCTGTGCCCCTCACCCTTAGATGCGCTCTCTCAGCCAACACATTCTTATAAAGGCTAATAGCTCTGCTGCTGATTCATGACCAGGGAATAGAAAAGCACAGCCGAACAATGTGTGGGCTTGAACTTTGGTTCTGTTCTTTACCTCCCGAAACCTATTTTTTGACATCTGAAACTCATTACGGTGCTTCAAAATTAAAGGGTCATCAACTTTTTCCCTATTTCCTAGCCACAGCCCCAACACAGTAGAGGCTGTGACATCAGTCGCTGTAGGGTCACACTCCTGAAAGTGGCTCCCTTGCCCGTCAATGTCTTTAAGGAGATGGCAGCAGTACAAAAACTCAACATTCCTATTATGTGAATTACGCCACCTTCTCCTGCCATCTCCTTTGAAGAACCGAAGACAGTCCATTTTTTGTTTCAATAGCGATGTTTCCCTTCCCACTGCAGGGAATGATCCTTGCTCTCCAGTGGAAGCAAGGCTTATTCAAGCTGCCAGGCCTATGCTATGTGTGGGTAGGGACATTGTGATTGCTATGATTTTTGACTGGTATTATTCCCACCCCTTTCCTTTTGGAAATAGTGGTTTTTAAAAAATGGAAATAAATCGTGTTATCCTCTGCTATAAATTCTCCAACAGACTCCCACTGTATTCAGAATATAACCCAATGTCTTTATCACCAGGGCTTACTTTCTAGCCCTTTCCTAACTCTCCAACCTCATCTGCTGTCACTCTTCCTCCTGTTTATGACACTCCAGCCACACTGGTCTTCCTTCAGCGCTTTCATTCAAGAAATACGCATTGAACCTTGACTGGTGTGGCTCAGTGTGTTGAGCATTGTCCGGCAAGCCAAGGGCTCACAGGTTCGATTCCTGGTCAGGGCATGTGCCTAGGCCGCAGGCCAGGATCCTGTTTGGGGATGTGGGTTGGGGGTGGGGTGGGGTGGGGTGGGGTGCAAGAGGTGGCTGATCAATTTCTCTCTCACACATTGATGTTTCTCTCCCTTTCTCCCTCCTTCCCCTTTCTAAAATCAAAAAACAAAACAAAACAAGGCAAAGATCGGAGTTACGCAGCTCTAGGTCAAAAAAACTCCCAAGCCAAGCAAGATTTCTCCCCAGCACCTTCAGAAGGAACACAGCCCTGCTAACACCTTGACTTCAAACTCCTCACCTCCAGGTCTGTGAGGGCAAGTTTCTGTTACTTTAATCCACCCGGCTGGTGGAAAATTGCTATGGCAGCCCTAGGAGACTAATACACTGGCCCATATCCTGCTTATTCTATGCCAATACCTGTGCTAGGCACTTTGCATTCACTTTCTCCTTTATTCCAGGAAAACATCCTTGCAAGGAAGGCACTGCTTGGGAGGTAAGGGTACAATCCCCCTTAATGAGATGAATGGTTTAAATGCCTTGCCCAAAGTCTGCCGAGAAAAGGTAAAGCGTATATTCAAATTCAAATCTACCCAACTCTGAAGCCCATGCTCTTTCCACCAAGCCACTACTTCTGCATTTAATGAAGTGTTTTCAAATCATTAAAGAATAGGGTCTGTCCTGGCTGGTGAGGCTCAGTGGCCTATGAACCAAAGGGTAGCTGGTTCGATTCCCAGTCAGGGCACATGCCTGGGTTGCAGGCCATGTCCCCAGTGAGGGGGCACATGAGAGGCAACCACATATTGATGTTTCTCTCCCTCTCTTTCTCCTTCCCTTCCCCTCTCTCTAAAGATAAATAAAATAAAATCTTTAAAACAAATTATATTAAAAAAAATAGGGTCTGATCCTAATGTCCTGTTTTGGGCATATTTGACACGCAGAGACTTTCACTTTGTTAGCTCCTCGTTCCCCCTTATGTGACAATCATCTTCAGTGACACTCATGAAATGACATAAATTCCTGCGTTAGGAATCAAAATTTCAATTTACCAAACAAACAACTGCACTTCACAGTTTGTACTCTTTCACCCTTTTATATTTAAGCACAAAAAAAATTCCCAGGAGTCACATCCAAGGATGTAATTAAATAACTAAATTCTGTTTCTTCCAACTGTGCTCTGACTGTTTCTTTCTAATCTCTCTTTAAACACAGAAATATATACTAGCACAAGAACAGGATGCCTGAGCTGAGCCCTAACGGGCTGTGAACAATTCTGAACCCGTGGGCATTTACTCTTGAAACAAACGAGTATGGCTGTGACCTGGGTGCCGGGGTCTCGCTCAGTGTGTAACTGTGAGTTGTCCAAATGAACTTCCACACCAAACCCAGTGTGGGCTAGAAGATATGTATGCTTTTTTTTTATCGTGGTGGAAACACACAACATAAAATTTACCATCTTAGCCGTGTTCAAGCATACAGTTCAGTAATGTTCTGTAAGTATATTCACGTTGTTGCGCAACTACGCTCCAGAACCTGTCATCCTGCAAAACTGAAACTTTCCATCAATTAAACAATAACTCCCACTTGTCCCGGGCCCCAGCCTCTGGCAACCACCATGCCACTTTCTGTTCCTCTGAATCGGACTACTTTTGATACCTTGTACAAGCAGAATCATGTAGTCCTTGTATTTCTGCGATTGTCTTATTTCACTTGTATGAAATGTGGGAAATGGAAAAGTGTTTTTTAAAAATATATGTAGTACAAGTGAAGCTAGCACACATATTATTAAAACTCAACACAAGTTGTGGTATTTAGGCCAATTAGAACTTATACCAAAAAATATTTCTTGTAGGAAGCGTTTTATCATTGACATTGTTTGGGATTGCTGGTACACGGCAAGAATAAAAATAGAATTTAATCAGCTTTACTATAGTGTTAAACTCTCTGCCTGTCGGTCTCCCCTTTTTGCCTGCTCTGCTGCAAAGTGTGCCATGGGACACCGCATCCGACAGCTTTCCCTGGAGACAGTCCAGGAAACAAGGGCTTTTACACCCGTTTACTTCAATTACAAAATTAAAGTGGGGCTTTTCAGTGATCTCAGGGCATCAGCCCCTGGGTTTCCGCTTCCCTGCTGCACCCTGCTATGAAACTCTCAAAGCCCAGGGCCACTTTGATTGCATTAGGGAGCTCTCTTAGGAATAAACTTCCAGAAGACAAGTGGCGTGAGCTAAGGAGAGACAATGCTCCCTCAGGCAAACAAAAATAATTTTTTTCTAAGACATACTCTTTTCCTTTCACTCATGTAACTTCACACTCTCAGTACAGGGGGAAGCCGTAAGTGACCCCTTTGCTGATCCCCAAGCTGGCACAGGACCGCTCTCCAGAGCGACTTCAGGGTCGTGCCACCGGCGGGTGCATTCACTTGTCTCCCTGTCCCTTCAAAGTGCTGAGTACAGACAGTGCCAAGTCGAGTGGTCTTCCTAGAATGGCTTCTCTGAACAGAAACAGGAGACCAGGCTACTGTGAGGACCATGACCTCTGTCAACAGGTACAGCTGAGATGGAGACCATTTGTTCCTGTGACCCAAGGGGAGGGGGCAGCCAGCTCGTCCTAACTAATGGTAATCTTGATTTCATTCTACCAACCAGCCCAAGCTTCACTGTATGATCTTACGCAAATTACCTGACCACAATAAAATGCAGTTAATCATCGGTAAGAGGAAGATAAAAACACTCTCAAGGCGATTTGGAGAACTGAAAGATTAGGCAAAGCATTTGGCACTCAAGAAACATTCAACCCCTAGTCTCTTTCCCTTCAACAAAACCTGTATTTCCAAACTCTTCTTTCTGTCCCACTAAGGGCTGTGGCTATAAAATCTGCCAGATACCTCTGCTTCCATTTTAAATGCTCTCCTTATCTGAGAACAAGAACTCCCCACACCAGGTCTCCTAACCGTGGGAAGGAGAATTCTATGGGGAGGCTCCAGAATATACAGAACAAGTTGAAAAGAGGGTTTTAAGAGCGTGGAAATAACTTAAGTACAAGACACACCCCTATTCTTATAATGTAGGACATATAAACTAAGTGCCATCTCAGGACAAGGCACAGGGTCCTGGTATATCTTTGGAGTTGAGGGGCCCAATGCAGGCAGACTTGTGCCAGAACAGGCTTGGGGGGACATCAGCAGACTATGGGACCTTCAGCTCCTACAAATGGGCCTCCAGCAGCCTCACCCAGACAAGCCCCAGCTTGACCAACAGGGAGCGGCTATGCTAGGGACGAGGCAGCTCGCCTTGACTCTGCCAGCCCTCCCAACCAGTCGCTCCACCAAGACGGCACTGGGTGGGGCTTTGGGTCTAGCTGCCATGGCACTCATAGTAGGTACTCAGTACATGAGTGCCACAATAAAGAAAGAACTAAAATGTAATCGAAACTCTATGCTCCACGATAATTAGTCATCCGACCACAATTTTAACTAATAAATAATAGTATCAATAATAATAATGTAAAGATACCACTATTTTATGTATCTAGTGAAGATTATAGGGTATTAACTGTCTAATAGGAAGAAGGGGTTAGTATGGAGGCAGAAGACTTCCTGCAAGAAATAGCTGATTCTGAAGACATGCCTTGTTGTTTCCACCGTTTTGCTGAATGAAGCCTTGTTTACCCTAGCTTACCAAGAGATAAATATGGAAGCATTTGAATACTGTACAGGTGTGCCACCAAGCATGCACCTTGCTGTTGAGCCGTGCAACAGACTGATTTGCATGATTAATAAAGATTTTCATCTTTATTGCTCAACGCTCACAGTGGCACAATCCTCGGTGAACTGAGCTGCACTATCAATGGTCCTTGGTAGCAAACAACTAAAACAGATCCTGGTTAACACAAGCAGAAAAGGAATTGATTGGAAGGGTAGTCTGCCAATCAACGGAAAGCCTAGAAAACCAAGCTCAGGCAGGAATCAAGCAAAGGTAGACAAAAACACAGCCCTGCCCCAGCAAAAGGCTGCCACTGTCACCCCTGCCCAGTCACTGTCACATGCTGGACTTCAACTTCATTGCAACTTCATTCTATGCCCCCAAATTCACAGTCCTCTGATTTGAAAATTTACTACAAAGATACAATCATTAAAAGTGTGGCATGGGATAAAGACAAAATATATATTAATGGGATAGAGAGTCCAGAAATAAACCCTCTCATATATGGTCATTTAAAAAAATTATTTTTCTTTTACTGATTCCCGAGAGAGGGGAGGAGAGGGAGAAAGAGAAGGGAAACATCGAGGTGTGAGAGAAACATCGATCGGTTGTCTCTCCCATGTACCCCAACCGGGTAACTGGCCCATAACCCATGATGTTCCCTAACCAGGGATTGAAGTGGCAACCTTTCACTTTGCACGATGACACCTGACCTACTGAGCCACAGAGGTCAGGGCTATAATTTACTCTTATTTTGAAAAGGCAACAAGACTTTCAGCAGCTTCTCACTGATAAGCAACCCCACCCTGCAAAAAACAACAACAACAAAAAAAACCCAAAAAGGTCTAGAATTCGAATTGAATGGAATCTTTTTATAAACCATTTTGCATTTATTCTTAAAACCGAGAGGAGGGGTTGACAGGCTGCCACATGGGACCGTGGACTCAGTGCTGAAGAACACATGCAGTTAGCATGAATATGTAGGCTGGGCGTAGGAAAAGGAGAAGTGCTACCCTTGTGTTGCTACCAAGCATAAAAAACAGCCACTGTATACGCTGAACCAAGCTCAACAAAACATGGCCACGGAACATCGCTGCCTGCAGGCTGCTGGCCTTAAGAAATGAGAAGGGAACTCATCCAGGTCTCAGGGGCCATCTGTCTACACCTTTTATTAGTTGCACAGCGTTGGCCAATCTGCATCACTTCTTTGGGTTTTAAAGTCCTCAACTGTGGAATATGAAGGTCAAACCAGAAGAAACCTAAGGCCTATTTTGCTAATATATTAAAATGTTTTCAGAGTCCAATATGTGCCGTACACTCTATACACACTATACTTTAACCTTACAACAAGGACACAAGATAACTGTTTTTGTATTCATTTTATAGGTGAGGGATTTGAGGCTCAGAGAGAGCAGGGACAGCTGGCACTCACTCCAGGTCAGTCTGGTTTCAAAGCCTGTGCTATGTCACACTACACTATTCTCCACTAGGTGTCCAAGGACCATGTGATGGGCCTCTGCAGCTCTAGGGAAGCAGGAGTCTAAAGACAGTCTCACAGCCTGGGCCTAAACCAAGTGACCAAATCAGCAGGGAAAAAATGCAGGAACTTATAGACAACTAAAAGAAGGCACAGAGAGCACAAGAAATAGGAAAAAACAATGGGAAACAGAAAATACAAAATCGGTTTCTATGATAAATGAAAGAAATTACCTATTAACAAGCCTATTTATAAGATGTCGTTAAGGGCCCTGTTTCTTTCCATCTTCTGCTCTGCCTCCCTGTGTCTGCTTTACTGCAGGCTTGGTTCTCCCAAGGTCAGAGAGTAGTGACTAAAGCCCTAGGAGCCACATACTTCCTCATTCAATCTGAGAAAGAGATCTTTTGTCTGAGCATTTCAAGTCCTGAAATTCACTGAATAAGACTTCTTAAGTCTCCCACCCGCTGAATCAAGGACCGTAGCCAGTGAGGTAAATGGCCTAAGCCAGCCAGGGCCTGATCCTTACTAAAGCAGCCCTCTTTGACAGCTTCTCCCCTTTCTTCCCACTTCACTGGCCTTGCCTGCTCATTCTCCCTTCCTGACTCCCAAGGCCAGCTTCAAGAGTATGTGACAAGTGCAGTCACACAGGGCTCCACTCTTTTGACTAATGCCCCACTGTCACCATCCTGAAATTCTTGAGTTTGGAACACTGGGCCCCACGTTTTCATTTTGCACTAGTCTATAAATTATCTAGCCAGTCCTGTGAACTACGCCACTTCCCGATCTTTCTCGGGAGTGCCTTTAGAGCATGTTCTGGACTTTCTTCCTTTATGTTCTTGCTCAGGTGAATCACTTCTATGGCTCTAAATGCTCTCCCTACGATAATAAATCTTGAAGATGCTATAAAGCTCAGACATTCCCCACTGAGCTCCATCCACTCATACTCATCTTGTCACCTTTTATACTTTAACTTGGATGTCTAATGGGCACCACAAACTTAATGTATCAAATATGGATCTTTTTATCTTGTCCCCCAAATATCAGTCCTCTCCCATGCTCACTACACTCAAGCCTCTTGGGTAACCTTTGGTACCTTGTACACACCATGTCCCTTTCCTGACTTGAAGCATCTGCACTTCTTGTTCCCATGGTCCACCAGAAAGTTTGTACTAATTTACACTCCAACAAACAATCTAGTGTAAGGCCTATTTACCCACAGCCTATCCATGACAAGGTATTTTTCCTAGTTATCTGATAGATGGAAAAATGGTTTCTTATCATTTTTTGTATTCCTTCAATTATTAAAAGGGTCAATTGATATTTGCCTTTCTTCTTTGATGAACTGACTTCCTTGTTCTGTGGGTCCATTTTCCCTAGTGGAATATCTTATTAATTATAAGACTCCATTATGTATTAAAAATATCAAGCATTTGTCTCAGTAAATTACCACAAACCTGGGACAGGGAAGCAAAAATCATTGAGAGGGCTCAATGTGAGATGATAAATCATGGTACAAGCAAAAGGATCATCTGGGAATATAATGATCTAAAAGTAAAGTATTGCAGGGTAAGGAAAAACGCAGGTGCAAATGCCTTGCTTAGGAACTGAACTTTGAGTGTGTGTTACCAGGTGGGTGCCTACGTGGTTGCCACTTGTGCACTGTGACTTTGAAAAAACGTTCACACGGACATGGGTTAAGAAATGGGCTTTAACGAGACAAATCTATAAAGGCAAGTCAGCAAAAATAATCAGGGACTGTCAGAGAGAGGCACGCCATGACCAGGGACTCTGATGAACACAGTTGAAATCCAGCTGAGAGCCTGCCTCACTGTTTCTCTCTTCATATGAAAGGTCAAGTTTAACAAAGCAGTTTTGTCAGACTGGTTGATGCCAGTCTGGTTTGGCATTAACCTAGACTAGACACTAGTGAAAATAAATAGAAGTTGTCACAACAGTGGAGATCATGACAGGGGTTTGGATGGAGGTGGAAGAGGGTATGGGGGGATAAATGGTAATGGAAAAAATACAATAAAATATTTTTTTAAAAATGAGTAAAAGAAGTCAATGTATGTAATGAAGTAGACCCAGCAACACTTGCTGATTGGATGTGGTAAAAATAAGGAAAGGAAGGGGATCAGGGATGACTCCTGGAGTTTGTTTTGAGCACACGGTAGACAGTGAAGAATTCGACTAAGATTGGGGGAGACTAAGGAAGCAGCAGATTTAGATGACACTAAGCTCCAAATCCCAGGGACTGGGAAAACAGCAGTCACGGACACATAAGGTTTGAGAATGGGAAATCGATTTCTATCACATCATTTAAGAAAGTGTGGTATTCCAGAAGTGCTCAGGAGGTTAACTAGCATTATTTCAAGCCAACAACCTTCAGAAAGGTGAAGTTTGAAGGTAAAGATTCAGAACATTCTTGATTCAGGAACACAAAATTCATCTCCAATGAGAAAATGACACCTACAATGAAGCTTCTAGAATTGTCTGTTTCCACGAACAAAGTCAGCACTCTCTACAGTTGCTGGTATGAAGTCCTCTGATCCCTCATTTCAATGGGCAGACGCATCATCATGTCTGTGAACCCATGGCTATTAAGATATGGGAAAATTCAACGTAAGTAACCTGGCAAATCGAAGATCTTTTCTGTGACCATTACTCCTAACTAAAATGCATTTATTGATCAGTTACCACGAACCAAGGGTTTGCCAAATGCAACCTATACATTATCTCATTATCTTCACAACAATCCTATGAAGTAGTCAAGTTTGGTAAACACACCCCAACTCACACTGCTATTAATCCAATTCTCACTGGGATTAGAACTCAGACAATCCAACCTAGCCGCTCCCCCCTCTTTATATGTATTTATCAGCTGTCACAGAGGAGGTTGGGGGCTGGGTGAGAAGGGTGAAGGGATTAAGCACAGGGAAAAAAAAGGCTCATGGGCACTAACTGCTTTTTAAAGGCAGCAACTGTCTTATTCATCTCTGGGTCCTCCAATAGCGCTGATCACAATTCCTGGCCCAGGGTAGATCGCAGAGTTCAAGGTTAATATACACTCTGCTCAATTTCCTCTTAACCTAAGAAATACCGTATTTCAAAACAGAAACGAAGGTAAGCACCTACTTCTATTTGTCTTCCCATATGCCTCCAGAAAGAAATAGGACTGCCAACAATCACTGGGAGGACTCAGGTCAGCGCAGAGTGAGGTAACCACGGCTTCAGTGTCTTTTAGTAACAATATTTCAATACCTGTTTTTCTCCATAAACAAATAGGACAGAGTCCATTGATATTTGGGAAAATCGTGTAATTATTAAAATGCTCTAATTCTAGTTTTAGCTTTGGGAAAATTCAACCTATTTTAGACATAATACAGGAAATATTTCCTTCAGGGGGAAAAAAGCTTAGAGGCTTCTCACTGGGTCGCATTATCCCTCTCCTGCACTGCTACAGCCAGATGAACTGCTGCTTTTCTAACTTAACCTCCCAGGCCGAGATTGTTTGCTTGTAACCGAACCTTTCCCCACCTCTTCTTAATCGGACCACATTCTCCTCTGTTATTTTTGACTACTGAAATTTTTTTCAACTCCACTAGTC
>VMDR010014866.1:0-22989 GCA_007922815.1 Macrotus californicus | reverse complement strand
TAGCGATAATAATAGGGAATGCAGTGCTTTGAAACAACAAATATGCTAAAAATCTATGAATTCATAATCACTTAAACAAAACTCACTGGGGTGGCCTTTGTAGAATGTTGGGTACTCAATTCATTATTCAGAAAACTGATCAGAATCCAATATGAAAGTTATTAGAGATGAATACCTGCTAATATGTGAAGAAAGCATGGTAGAGTAATACTATTTAACAACCCCTTCTGAATAATGAATTTCTAGGCCAAGATCCTCAATGGCTGCCAAAATTATCAGGTCAGTGGTTCTGAATCATGTCTGTGCATCAACATCACCTAGGACTATTAAAAAAATTACTGAGCCCAGATCTGCCCTGGACCAATAGTTGAACCTGAAGCCTGGGCATCAGAAATGTGTAAACACCCTAAAGATGTCCTAACATGTCATAAAGGCTGAAAACCACTGCACTATGTGAAAATTTAGAATGGAGAGAGCAGACTGACATAAAATACCAGACCCCAGTGATTAGTTTTAGTAGGAGATAACCAGGTATGTCTCCCAATGTGATGCAATGAGAGTACACACAGGTACCTTTGAAATGCTCTTACCAAAAAGTCAAACCTGAATCTAATCAAGCCCTTAGCTGTATCAGCTCATAGGACATACAGGGAATAGATTTAAACTTCTTAAATGCCCCCATGAGGATGCAATCAGCAAAATCAAGAATATGAGAAATGTACAGAACAAATCTGATTTCTTCAATTAAAAAAGAAAATGGCAGGAACAACTGGGGAGCGAGACAGACCTCGCAACCCAGAGTTACAGCACAGGGAAATAAAGCCTCAAACCTCTCATTGAAAACACCCATGGGGGCTGTGGCAGCGGCAGCGGGAGAAACTTCCAGCCTCACAGGAGAGCTCATTGGAGAGACCCACAGGGTCCTAGAATGTACACAAATCCACCCACTCAGGAATCAGCACCAGAAGTGCCCAATTTGACTGTGGGTAGTGGAGGAAGTGATTGAAAACCAGCAGAGAGCAGAGCAAGCACCATTGTTCCCTCTCGGACCCCTCCCCAACATACAGCATCACAATGCAGTGATGTGGCTGCCCCGCCCTGGTGAACACCTAAGGCTCCTCCCCTTACTACATAACAGGTGCCCTAAGACAAAAAAAAATGGCCCAAATGAAAGAACAGATCAAACCTCCAGAAAACATACAACTAAGTGACAAAGAGATAGCCAAACTATCAGATGCACAGTTCAAAACACTGGTAATCAGGATGCTCACAGAACTGGATGAATTTGGTCGCAAATTAGATGAACAAATGAAGGCTACAGTAAGTGAAATAAAGGAAAATTTACAGGAAACCAACAGTGATGGGAAGGAAACCGGGATTCAAACCAATGGTGTGGACCAGAAGGAAGAAAGAAACATTAAAGCACAACACAATGAAGAAACAAGAATTCAAAAAAATGAGGAGAGACTTAGGAACCTCCGGGACAACTTGAAACATTCCAACATCTGAATCATAGGGGTGCCAGAAGGAGAAGAGGAAGAGAAAGAAATTGAAAACTTATTTGAACAAATAATGAAGGAGAACTTCCCCAATCCGGCAAAGGAAATAGACTTGCAGGGAGTCCAGAAAGCTCAGAGAGTCTCAAAGAAGTTGGACCCAAGGAAGAACATACCAAGGCACATCATAATTACATTACCCAAAATGAAAGACAAAGAGAGAATCTTAAAAGCAGCAAGAGAAAAGGAGACAGTAGCCTACAGAGGAGTGCCCATCAGACTGTCAGCTGATTTCTCAAAAGAAACCTTACAGGCAAGAAGGGGCTGGAAATAAGCATTCCAAGTCATGAAAGCCAAGGACCTACATCCAAAATTACTCTATCCAGCCAAGCTATCACTCAGAATGGAAGGGCAGATAAAGCGCTTCCCAAATAAGGCCAAGTTCAAGGAGTTCATCATCACCAAGCCCTTATTATATGAAATGTTAAAAGGACTTATCTAAGAAAAAGAAGATGAAAAATAGGAACACTAAAATGACAACAAACTCACAGTTATTAACAACTGAACCTAAAACAGAAACAAAAACAAACTAAGCAAACAACTAGAACAGGAATAGAATTACAGAAATGGAGATCACACAGAGGGTTATCATCAGGGGAGTGGGTGGGGAGAGAGGGGAAAAAGGTATAGGGAATAAGAAGCATAAATGGTAGGTAGAAGATAGACAGGAGGAAGTTAAGAATAGTATAGGAAGTGTAGAACTTATATATATGACCCATGGACATCAACTAAAGAAGGGGAATGTGGGTGGGAGAGGGTGTGCAGGGCAGAGGAGAATAAAGGGGGGAAAATGGGACAACTGTAATAGCATAATCAATAAAATATATTAAAAAAATAAAATAAAATACATGCTAAACAAAATAAATTTTGCCTTTAAAAAAAAAAGAAAATGGCAAATAGAGAAAGAAAGAAGTAAGAAGAAACCATAGTAAATTAAAAGAGATTTAAGAGGTTACCCAATGCAACATATTGACCTGGTATAAATCTTATTCAAACAAACCAACCACAAAGAAACATTTACAAAACTGGGGATAAACATGACTGGATATTTGAAAATATCAAGAAATCATTGTTTATTATCTCAGACATGGCAATAGCATTAATGTTTTTTTAAAGCTCCCTATGTTTTAGAGACGAAGCTGAACGATTTAACAAATGACCGTGAAGCAAGGGGGTTGGACAGGAAGTGGAGGCCATGTTGACAACTTCTGGAATGGCTGGTTGGGGATTAACGATACTGTGGTTTGTACTTGTGTATCTGTTTTAAATTGTCCAAAATTCAATTCTTTACAAAAGCAACTATCTAGAGCAAGTTCAAAACGAGTCTTCCTTGAAAGCTTTTCCAAAAGCTGAGGGTCAAAACCCGTAAGTTCTGAGGATCTTTCCTATTTTGATAAAAGTTTTTCTAAAATGTGCCTTATACTTATCTTTTAAAGTATAATACAGTGAAATTCTACTTCATTTGATATTTAATAATTTCTGGCACCTTAATAAATATATTACCATTATATGTTACAAATTTAGCTTTAAATGCTGAAATAATATACAATATAGGAATGTGTCTGCACTGGCTCAAGCAGTGGCCATGAAACATGCTTTCTGGAAAAAGACTCTAAGGTAAGTACACATGTAGAGCTCTGTGATCTCTTGTACAGTGAAGTAGAGACACCTGCTTGGAAAACCATTAGTGAATTCACTCGTCCTTCAATCATTTGCAAATATTTCCCAACACCTACTATCTGCTTTGCACTGTCTGTGCTCGATTCAGAGACCCAACAATGAAGAAGAAAAGCGAGATCCCAGATTTTGACAGGCCTTGTGTGGGACACAAGGAATAAGTATATAA
The DNA here is from genome assembly GCA_007922815.1 of Macrotus californicus. NCBI lineage: Eukaryota > Metazoa > Chordata > Mammalia > Chiroptera > Phyllostomidae > Macrotus > Macrotus californicus. The sequence goes on along the minus strand of VMDR010014866.1, from coordinate 19,587 downwards.
ACCAGGCAATTACAGACTGTAGAAAGTACCATGAAACACAGAGAAGTAAATAACCTGTTCAAGGTCTTACAGACTCTAAGTGGCAGTGCTGGGATCCAAATCCAATCCTTTGGTCTTTGGAGCTTTCCCTTCAGTCATTAACTGCCTTCCAAGTTTAGACACAAGCATGAGAATTCTACAGATGGTGAGGAGCCCAGCCTGCAGAGCATACAGGCTTTCTTTCAAAAGGGGAGGCGGGCAGGGTAGAGCTGGAGGAGGTAGCCTATGGTATCTGACTGTCTGAAATACATCCATTGGTGAATGGGGGCTCAGGAGCCAATGGCTAAAACAGGTTAGGAACCCTGGGACCACAGTTCAGAGGAGAATTAGGTCAGTGATCACCACTGTCATTACTGTTGGGAATGAAGAACAGATTGCAAGCCTAATAAAAGTTAGCCAGTGGGTCAGCCACGGTGTATTAACCATGCTTCTGGCTTCTATAAACTTGATATTTTAACATCTGTTCTATGCGCTTATGCTGGACACACCTTGGTCTGGTCAAACTGATAATATGCCTGAGTTACCTGCCTTGGCAGCCTGCCTTCCACCAGCCTTTGGAACAAGTCCTTCTCCTGGGACAAGCTTTCCATTTTCAAGTACAACCCAGAGGCCATACCCCCACCACCTACCTCCTTTACTGAGTGAGGTCTCTCACTCCGGACCACTCTACGCCTGCCCTAATCACTCCAAGGTCCAGTAACAGACAACTAGAGGCACTCCCTGCACTCCAGAAGCTGCTGAAATTATTCAAACTAACTAATCCAAAACCTACTTACCCTGCCTTGCCTGTTCCTTCTCAAAGAAGCCACAAAAATCCTTGCCCAGTCCCGCCACCTCTGTTCCCTGTGATGGATGCCAATGCTTCCTCTCTTGGCCTGCTATGAGACATGTACTCTCTTGGGATCTGTGAGTATAAGGAACTACCTTTCTTTTCAATGCCAGTCATCTCCTGATGTGTTGGCCTTACCATACCTAAATAATAAAAGAACCTACTGAAACACACAGGCTTAGCAGGGGACCATGGACTCACTACCTAATTAAAGCTGAGGCTGCGTGTTCTCTCTACTTGGCTATATGTGGGTCGTTGTAAGTTTCATGGAGACAAGAAAGTCTATGAATGTGCTATTTTATTTGATTATCTTAAATTCTCTTGCAGTTATAAATCTCTCTATCATTTTTCAAAGTAATAACTGATCTTGGTTTCCCCATCTTCTACTTTTTTACAGGCTATTTACCCAATTTTCAATATCACAGCTCTAAGGTGTCAAAAAATTATCAGATTCTTCATTTGTATAATATATTATCAGTGGTTATAATTATACACAGTTCTTCTATTTGTAACCAAAAAGTGTATTTATTATTAATGGCATATTCCAAAAATATTTCTAGTATGATAGAACAGTTAAGAGCATGAGTTTTGAGGTCACTCTTCTATCCAGAAAAATATGTACCGATTAGCTGCTCTTTGCCAGGTACCTGCAATGTGATGGAGGTACAAAGATGGGAAATAATAGACACCAATTCCATTCTACAGTGAAATTTACTAAGTGAAGAGGGCATACACATTAATCAACTCATCAGAGAAATAGATGTGCAACTACAAACTATAATGAGTACTGGGGAGCAATAATACAAGTTTTTATAAGAACTAATTTTGGGGTGACTGACCTATTCCATGGGGTCAAAGGGAATTCTCTAAAAGGACTGAGATCTGAGAATAATTATCAAGTTCATTAGGGAAAGGAAGATTCAAAAGAACATTCCAGTCACAAAGAACAATAAAGGTCCCAGGGTGGAAGGTATTACATGCTCAAAGAAGGGAAACTGGCACACAGCAAGAATAGAAAGCCAGGCAGGGGCTGGATCACAGAGTATTCGAGGTCATTTTAAGGCATAAGAACTTGATCATTAGGACTATGGGAAACCATCAAATCAAAAAGCCTTGCTTTAAACACCAGTTCTGCTCCTTTTCAGCTATATGACTTTGGGTCATCATTTAATCTTTCCTAAGCCTCAGTTTCCTCACATATAAAATGTTATACATATATAATAAGACCAACTTCATAGAGGATTTATATGATGAAGAACAGAATAGGATTCTTATATATATTATCTACTATGAACTCAAGTCACTTTTGACCTCAGGGCTTTCTCTTAATCTTTCTGTCAGCTTAAGAGACAAGTCAACTGCAAAACCAGCCCAGAAGTGGAGCCTTCATACATTTGAAGGTCTAACAAAGGGCAAAAGCATGGTGACATAGCTACCTACTGGACTTCCACGGCCATTCTCAATTTTGACATCTGTAAAACTGCTCACGTCCACTCTTCTGGAAACCTACGTGTCCCTCCCACCACTTTTCCTATCTCAGTACACGGTATAATCAAAACTTAATCACATAAACTGGCAACTTGGCAGGTAGCCTGGACCTCTCCCTCTTCCTCAGTCCTACATCTAATTACTTTCAAATCTGGCAACAGATCTGGTGAATCCCTGCCCCCTTCCTGCCACTCCTGGCCGATGTATGCCCTCAATCTCTGGCCAATTACAATCACCTTATAATAGAACTATCTCGCTCACAGACTGCAGCTCAAATTCACACTTTTGTTAGCTTTGTAAAACAAAGATCAAGTTCTTCAGCTTATACAGCCCTAACAGCTGCCCCTCGCAGCTTCTCCCCAACTCTCACTTCCACTTCGCCCAAATCTCTCCTGGAGAATGAAATGTAAGGTCTTCAGCAGGGCACACAGGCCCTCTTCAGTCACCCTTTGACTTACCCCTTCAACCTGTTTCCTGCCAGCTCCTTCCCACACGCATTCTGTACACAGGTGACAAAAAACCTGCTGGCATGTGTCCAGCTTGCACCACGCACACCTCCCAAAGCCTCCATGCCTTTGCCCAGGCAGTTCCCTCTGCGGTGCTACCTTGCCCAGGCTTTCCATCCCCGTAGGCGGAGCCACCTTACCCTGAAAGGCCAGCTCAAACACCAGCGAGGGCATGAAGACATTTTCCCAACACCCTCCCTCCCCAGTCAGGGCCCGTGTGCAGACTTCACAGAACGGTCATCTACTGTTTTCCTGTTTTTGCCCACTCGTCCAAAGGACACAAACCATTGCTCACAGCCCCATCAAACAGCAGAGTACCAGACCCCATAGTGAGGCTTAATACATTCGCTGAATGAAGGAGTGAGAAAAAGTAAAGGGAGATGATTTCAACTTGCTATATAAGCTAACTATTTGAAAGCTTGAGAAAAATTATGAGATGCTTTAAGAAAATGAAGCTTTCTATCACCAGAAGTTTTCCAGTAGAGAAGTGCTTGCTGAATTACAAGAGCAAAGATTTATATAACAGGTCAGAAACTGGCTTAAGTGTTCTCAAAAACCGTTCAAACTTCAAACTTTGTGCTCTCCTTGGCCATACTGTATTTTTCACAGCAGTTATCCAAGCCTCGTGGCGGTGCACAGAGCATTAGTCAAGAGAAATTATCTCAACCCAAAGCCTTATCTTCTGGTAAACAAGGCACTCTGAGAATAATTGCTTTTTATTACGACACTATTTCTATCCACATTAAATGTCTGAAGACAGTTTCATTCTCAAAAAGTGATTTTACTCACCAGGGTTGAGAAAATCATAACAGTAGCAACAGACATAGTGCAAGTTATAGCAAGAAACTAAACTCAAATGAGATGAGGTCACCTTGGTAACTAATCCTGATGTATTAAATCTAGAAGAACAAATTATGCAAGTAATTCAGGACTCTTATTAATCACGGTATTTTCTACTAACATTCGAAATGAAAATAATTCTTTAACTCTCATTCATGATGATTAAATTATTAGGAACATTGTAATTGTCATATGTAACTAGGCTTATTGCTCCTTGTGTTTTCTCCTTTATTGCAAAATATTATTTGTATTTCAAGGAAATGTTGAGTAAATAGCAAATATTACTTCACAGAGATATATTTAATATACTACTTGCAGAACATTTGCCACATTCTGTCTTATAAAACATTTAGAAAATGCTAGCTCTCAACAAATATTTATAAGTGTGAAATTTTCAGTGTAGGAGATATATTCTGGTTCTGCTTGAATCTAATTACATAAAAACAAGTAGTGAATCAAGTTGTTTTCTAGATTGGAATTTTATGTGTATTCCATTCCTAAATTATCTACAGTTTCCACCAAATAGTAAGGTCACCGTCAAAAAATAGATTTTTAAATCCTTCCACTGTCTGCCACACATAATATATAGTCTCATATAAGGTGACAGTGACAACAATTATTTCTGTTCAAGGCTGACAGGTGTCTAAAACCACCCACTTGAAATTGTCCTTTCATATCAGACCGTTAGAAACAGGAGAATGCGAAGGAGGTGGGAACTTAACTACAGCTCTGTCCCTGCAGAGAACTTGGGGAAGCAATACCAATGCTCCCAACCTCTGTTTGCTCATCTTAAAAATGGAGAAAATGGACTAGGTGCTTTTTAAATTCCCTTTTTTCTTAAAAAAAAATTCAAATAGTTATTTACTGAAATGTAAAGGTAAATTAATCCTTGATTATGTGGAGGCTCACAGCTCAATGCCAGAACTTCTGAGCAGCGTGTCTGTCTCATGCCTGCTCTCCTCTGCCTCTGGGTCAGCTGGCACCTGACCAGTTTCCCTTCTACCTGGGATGAGCAGCATAAAGAAAGCAAACAGGTAAAGTAACACTATTTGAGAATGCTGTGGGAAAAAAGGTGCTGTAAATGATGGCTGAAATGAGTTCTGGAGATCGCTTCTGGGTATCATTTAACCATCAACATCTATTAATTGGAACTGAATAAATCAATAGCACCCAGGAGCTGCTCTGACTAATAATTTGAATAGGTCAGCATACTGCCCTGTTGACAGGGAGACCATACATCCTGCTCTGGCCAGGCTTTAAGCCTCTATTGACCTGGAATAATTAGTAGTAGCAACATCCCCTTCCCTTCACTGCCAAAACTGCCCTGGTTTCCTTGACAAGTTACCTGATCACCCTTTAGGGACCGCAGGCCAAAGGAGGGTAAAATGCCTCCTTCTGCACCACAGTTCCTGTGCAGACCAATGACAGTAAAGTCTACTTCCACTTCCCCAACAGCTCTGACTGAGCTGACCCTCCAGGGGGTCAAATGACTGAGGGGCTGCCACGGAGATGCGCTCCAAAGAACCCTCCTCGCTCTTCTCCTAGAAAGGTGCGCACGCGCCTTAAGCATGCAGTTTGCCCATCTGTGCCCTGCTGAGCCACCCTATAAAAAAGAAATGTATCAGCTTTGCCCCTGACACTAAAGTTTATCAAGAATTTATTTCTAAAAAGCACTAACATTTGAGGAAGGGTTCTCCACTATTCCTTAGGAAGAGTTAAAGAAAACTGGAAGCCTGTCACAGTGTAAAGTTGGGGGCATCTATTAGAAAGTGGCCCTTGACTGTGAGTGACTATATAAATGCTGTGGGAATGCAGCCGTCCACTTGCCAAGAGCCCCTGCAGGGTCTGCATGGGTCCAACACACGAGGCTCACTGCAGATAGCTAACGGAAAAGAAACAGCATTGTTCCTGTTTCTTCTGCCTTGCATATATTCCAAAAGCCTGAACTAGATTTCCTGTCCACTTTTTAGGCTTTCTTTTATAGTATGTTTCTTTTTATATTACATCCGGGTAGTTCCTCTCTAATGCTACTATCTTTAGTAATTGGTAAGTGAAAAACAATGGTTCTTATCTACTAAAGAGAAATGGTAGCTTAAAACTACAAATGTGACATTATACTTTTAGAAAACAGTACACATATTTGATGAATGTTGTGTTCACCAACTTCAGAAATTTCCAAAGAATACCGTATTTATCCATATTTGTAAGAGCAGAAAATTACCCTTGGCACTCATATCATAAATCCACAGAAGTTGTTTTTAAAATGGAGGAAAGCTTTCATTTATTTAAATAACGGGCCATCTAAATAGTAAAAGTGGGATATATTTAGAGTAAAGACAACCCAGTTCTTCGTTCCATCTTGGCCTGATTGTGAATCATAGTCTCAAAAGGGTTCTAGGGGCAGTTTTCTCATGTGCACCGTGTCCCATGTGCCCTTTCCCATGACAAACCCACCACACAATCAGGACGAAACTGGAAGGTCCAGCATCTGTCTGCCAGATCCAGTGCAGCTGTACGGGGATCGTGCTTGTCCTTAACAAGGGAGAGTCACCCAACAAAGAGCAAGTCAAGGACACACAGCAATGAAGAGCATGCAGGGCATCTGCAGTCCTGAATGTGCTGTGGATTGTTCCCTCTCGGACCTGTCTATGCTTCACACCTCAAAACACTAAACACTCAAGATATACATAGTTACTTAAAAAAATTCACTCTGATTTTCAATTCTCAGAACAGCAAAACAAAATTGTATATGTCCCCAGTATTTTCACAACTAAGGTTTATTTTTCTTTTCTCTAAAATTCCTGTGGGGTAGCGAAGGGGAGAGAGTACTAGTAAAGCAGGCATAGGCCAGAAAAAGTCTATTTAAAATGCTGAGTGAAGAGCAAAACACTACAGGTCCTGATTTCAGCAGTAATGAAGACAGGCTTCTCAATCTTGCAAAACTAGAGGCAAGATCAATTACCCACTCCATACTGAGGACATGAAGTCTGGTAGAAGAAATGGGATTCATATGCCACACTGGTTTGTTCTTTTAATCCCAATAAGAATGAAAAGAAAGGACAAAATCCTGGCTCCCCAAGATGAGGCACTGAGACCAGTAGCATCAGCATCATAGAGGAGCTTGTTAGAAATGCAGACTCTCAGGCCCAACCCACACCTACGGAATCACAATCTGCATTTTAACACACACGAGGCCCAGGTGATTCGTCCACACATGGGGGTTTGAGAACTTCTCTGCTCTAGAAGACTTGGAGTGAGAGGTGCACAGCTAATCCCTTCCTACTGATGATGTTTACTTCTTGGCTACAGCCCTGGCTGGTGTAGCTCAGTGGACTGAGCACTAGCCTGCAAACTAAAAGGTTGCTGGTTCGATTCCCAGTCAGGGCACATGCCCAGGTTGTGGGCCAGGTCCCCAGTAGGGGGTGTGCAAGAGGCAACAACAGATTGAAGTTTCTCTCCCTCTGTTCTTTCCCTGTTTCTAACATTAAATAAATAAAATCTTTTTTAAAAAGTTACTTTAAAAAAATACTCTGGTTTCTCTTCAGATCATATAAATCTTTTGCCTTTTACTTCTTTGCTGCAAATAAATTACCCACTGTGTCCAGCACAACTCCACCTGTTCTTGGGGGGAAAACATTGGACTTTTGCATCTCTGTTCTGTTACTAGCAAGTTACTGAACTTCTCTAAGTAACTTCCCTTGATCAAAAAACCAAACAAACAACAACAAAAAACAACTATCTTCCAGGGCTGCTATGAAAGAGTAGTGTAAGAATGGCCAGGCATACGCCTGGCACAAGGCAGAAAACTGCCCCTGATTCAGTAGTGGTAGGAGATCAAGGGTCAGCAGACATTGCTTTAACATTGAGAGAATAATGCCAATTTCCCCAAAGCTAGCATACATGTTTCATACAATTCCAACAAAACTCCCACAGATATTTTTAACTGTATACAACAATCTTAAAGTCAGCATGGAAAAAGAAATCTTTAACCAAGACAAGAAAAGCAGGTGCTTTAAAAGACCCGAAGACATAAGAAAATGCATAAAATTCTAGGGAAAAATTCTATTAAAAACAACACACAAAAATGAGTTTCTTGTGCAACAACAGAAAACATAAATGAAATCAACAAACAATAGTGCACACCTAAATTTAAATAAGAAAATGCTTAATAAATGCGAATTATGAAATGAAGTGATACGGACATAAGTATATGTGCGTATATGGAGCGATGCTGTGCTCACTGGAGGTGTGGGAAGAAAGAAATAAAGTAACAGCGAAGGAACACTTTAAGCCAGCAATTCCCAACCAGTGTGCAAGCGTTTTTAAAACATGAACTACCTCACTCTTCAGTCCGGAGCACAGACTTTCCCGCAGATTGTCAAATCAAAAATGTGACAACAGCCAACACACTAACCGTCTCTTGAATCAAAATTATACCTATTTTTTGTCAGACTGGCAAAAAAGAGAATATATTTTTTAGTATGCCACAGGATTTTTGTAATTACGTTTATGTGTGCCATGAGATGAAAAAAGCTGAAAATCACTGATTTAAATCTTTCAGACTGGCAAACATTAAAGTGTCCTAACACCACCAAGAGAGCAACAGATATGTGTGTGCAGGTAATGGGGTGTAATGGTGCTCTTGTTTCTAGGAGCTGGACTCCCAAGATTGCCGGGATGAAGGAATGTAATAGTGGTGAGGCTAGTAGCAGTACTAATCACAATAACAACAATCCCCACCCTTATTACTACAAGGATGTCTTTGTTTGAACAATCCACCTCCTGGTAATCTGCTTAGAGGAGGTCATTCCGGCAGTAGCACCATTAGTAACAACCGCAGGTGTTACTGCTACTGCTGCTTAGATCGTACTTAACGCCACAACTCAGGCACTTCATACATGTGAGTACAATCCTCACAACAACCCTAAAAAATAGACACTATCATTCCTGTTTTACAGACTAGAAACTAAGGCACACATGTGCCTAGCAAACATAAGAACTTACATAAATGTTAGCTATTTCGCTGTTGTTACATGTCCTCGAACAGCAATTCCACCCCTACAATTCTAATGCAAATGAAAAAACAATTTAATAAAAAGTACCGTGAATGTACACCCGAATACACATGAACGGGAATATATGGGCAGGTATGTGTAAATACATCTTTGTATGAGATAAAGGAAAACACAGAAGGACCCACATTAGACAGCTCACATGGGCTAGTTTGTTGCAGGGACGGTGGCATTGGGAGAACAGGAGGGCTGGAGAAAAGGGAAAGCAATCCCAATAATCAGAACACACACAAAGTGAAAAAGTTGAAGTACAGGATAAAAAAAAGAAGTAATATTTCACATTCTTTGGGGACACAAAGATTTCTGCAGAAGTTTATGGAATACGTGTTTTCAAGCAAACTTCATTACTCAGAACAGCAATATTTTTGTTAAATGACTTGGGTTTTTTTCCCCCATGTAATGCAAATTCTTAAGAAAATTTCCAGATGACAGCTGCAGGGGCTGGTTAGGGAGAGGAGGGATTGAGCAAAAAGGAAAAAGGACTCCTGGACACGGAAAACAGTGTGGTGACTGCTGGGGGAGGGGAGTATAAGGGGACTAAATGTAATGGGAAAAAAATACAATTAAGATTAAATAAAAAAAGAAGGAAAGAAAGAAAAGTTCCAAAGCATTATTCTTTGTTCAACAACAACAACAACAACAAAAATCCAAGTAATTCTAAGGTTTGGAGGCCTATAATCACCCACGTGAGGGCACTATCTAGCAGGGCCGTCCAACCTTTTGGCATCTCTGCACCACACTGGAAGAAGAGTTGTCTTGGGCCACACATTAAATACACAAACACTAATGAAAACTGACGAGCAAAAAAATGGTTTTAAGTAAATTTACGATTTTGTGTTGGGCCCCATTTACAGCCATCCTGGGCCGCGGGTTGGACCTCCTGAAAGGAAGAAAGCTAAGGTCTGCTCCTGGTACGGTCATCTTTGGGGTCTTTGACCTTTGGCCAGTTAATAACCTACACTTAGTTTTCTCGTCCACAAAGTAAGGAAGTTCAACTAGGCTGTTTAAATAACTTTAGTTTAAAATTAAAAAGCATAAAATAGAAAAATGATATTTACTAAAGAAAAAGATGTTCAAAAACTTAATGACCCACTTAAAACTATACACTTTTAGATTTAAAAACTGCAATAAGATCAATGAATGATTTTACATTTTCAAGTGGTGAACTAAACTAAGTGCTTTCATTTTCATGTTGAGAAAAAAAAAATAGTTGCCAGTTTAGCTATCTTTCACGTTACTCACTGCTGTAAGGCTTAATTTACCACCTTAAAATGGAGACATCCATAAGGAGCAGTTCCACCAAAATGACATCCTCTAGAGGCCACATGTAATAGTCCCACAAAAAAAGGCTGGCCAACACTAGCCAGTCAGCCAAATAAATAAATTACACATTATAATTTTTAACAGAAAATTTGAGTGTTATTAATAGAATACAAAATTGTCCAAAAAATTACTCGCTTAACAATGACAGCTTCCTAAAGCAACAAAGTTTTAATTTTTATGTTTTCCTCAAAAGTTTTATAAATAATAATGTGATTATGAATAACACTTAATGAGAATTTATGCCTGGGTACAAAACATAAAATGTCACTAGCTCATTGGGCATAAAGGTTTCTATGAGCTTGTTAAATTTAATGTATTGTATTTCCTTAAATGGTTATGGGATTTTCCAAAAGCATACACAAAATTCCTTAAAACTTTGCCAATTTAGAAACAGTTACATGAAAACCACCTTTTCAGGCTGATTGGAATCTTCTAGAAAAATCTCCCAAGTCTTTCAAACACAGTAAGACTGCTTGCCACAGCCAGGTTTTATAGGCTAGGATGACGTAGGGAAACAATTTATGGCTTGAGTAGTTATCTGAAATTCCTGAAAACAAGCAGTTCCCCAAGTAGTATGTCATAATTTCCTTATCTACAAGCACAAGCACGTGCACTTATTTATATCCCCAGATTAACTTCAAGTCTAATTTTACTGCCACTAGTATCCAGGAGTGCATTTCCTTTTTCAAATGGAACTTCACCTAGATCAAAGACATTTTAAGGTCAAAACTTACTTCTCTGAAAAATAGAAGGTGTGATCCCATGCAATTAATTAATGCTTAGCTATGCCCTTTCGCGCATTCTGTGGTGGCTTGTAGGAAACCCCGTCCAGCCGTCCCCACCTGTTGGTGCGTTAGAACTGTTTGACTTACCCAAAAGAGCAGATTGAGGGCGTAGAGCAGGCAGCGCAGGCACTTGACGGAATCTTCTCTGGCCATTGTGACGCCCGGAAGGGAGAAGCCCCATTCTTTCACCACATCCTACCCCCACGGGCAAAGCAGCGATCTGCAGGGGGCGGGGGAGAACAGGGGTCTTACCAACGCGCTCCAAACTCTCAGTCCATCCCTCCTCTGCCAACCCACAACTGAGTCTGGAGTCTGGTTCATTCGAGACACCTTTTCATCGAAAATCATTTGTTAAAGTTATAATAGTAACCTAAACCCCCCAAAGTTCCAAACCGGCTTCAGATAACACCTGCCGAGAATAGAAAAGATTGACTCCCGGGATGAATGAAGGCGCACAGTAAACTCCTGTCCTCAGGGGACACGCGGCGGTGTCTTCTGCATTCTGATGAGACGCTCTTTAAAAGCTCCCGCAATCCACGCCTCTCCTCGGGGACCTCTCTGCTCTAAACCAAACTAACCCCTGGAGACATCAGAGGCACCGCCAGTGAGTCTGAGGGTGCGAATGTCCGTCTCATTAGGACAGTTCCTGAGCCTCCAAATTCCGCATCCCCCATCCCATCCCGCAGCTCGAATGTGAACGCGGGGCACTGAAGGGGGCGCAGCGCTGAGTTGGGATTCCGCCCGGCGACTAGAGTTTCTTTGGGAGAACGTGAGAAATGATGTTTCGGCCCCGGAATGATGGATTAGCCTGGGGCGGGGACCGGGACGGGGAGGGGCGCAGGGGAATTAGGGCCGGTGCAGCTGTGCCGGCACCGAGTTAGTCATTCACGTCCCCTCCCCCGGCCCCGGCCGCTACCGCGACCCCACGCTCCCAGCCGCCGGAGGAGCACAAAGCCGAGCGCGGTCCCCCGCCCCGCCACCGCGTCCGCGCGCCCCCGGCAGGCGCGGGGGTAAGCACCGGCGGCTGGGAGCTGCAAAGGCAACTTCTAAGTAGTTTAGCACACAGCGCCCAGGGGCAGCCGCCGGCAGGCTGGTGGGACAGCGAGCAGGAAAGACGGGAGACATGCGGCCACTCACCGTCCGCGCTGGACCCCGCTCTCCACTCCCACCGGAGAACTGTCGGGGACGCACCGAGGGGGCTCATCAGGGCAGGGACGCTCCTCCCGCAGAGCCGAAGGGCTGCATTGGTTCAAGCTGGAGACGCTTCCTTCTCTTCCTCTCCCCCCGCCGCCGCCGTCGCCACCGCCTCCTGGGAAAAAGAAAAAAAAAAAAAAAAAAAGAGTCCTGGGCAGCAGTTGCTGGAAAGTCTCTGGTAAGCCACCTCCCAGCGCCGCTGTCCCTCCCAAGTCCTCGCCAAGTCCGGACGAGGCAGCGACGGCAGCCAGGGCTAGCTGCACAAACTCTCAGCGCATGCTCCGGCCGCTGGCTGCCGGGGTTGGATCCTAGTGGGTGTTTTTCGTCCCGTCACCGGTCGTGAGTCCCTGAAGGTTTGCCTCACCTCTACAAGACACCGTTCAGAAAGAGATAAAATCTTGGGACTTTGGGGAAGTCTGCGCAGTAACCCCCTTTAAAATGGTTGTGCCGGAGGAGGAGAGGCTCAGTTATAACCACAAGGAAACAAACTTTTATTATATGAAAATATTTGTGTTTGAGAAGGGGGGTGAAGGAGTGGACCAACCCAGTTCCTGCAATGAGAAACCAGTTTTCACAACCTTTCGGGAACCACCTCCTGTGATTTGCCACTAACTTGGTGCCCTATGATCCTTTTCATTACTTTGTAGCCCTCCCTGATTTTAAAAAAGAATTCTATCCTATTTCCATAATGCACTAATAGCATTTATGTAAATACCAGGGTAACCATGTCCAGGTCTGACATCCATAAGAGGAAGAAAATATTTTTAACTCTTTCACAAGTAATCCAAAGTCTTCAAAATTTTCTCCCAGTAAGATTGAGTTTTAAGTGAGTGATTTACCTTGACTTGTGTACATTGTAATGAGACAGAATTTTTTTCAATTAGAAATTCAGGAAGTATTAAAATAATAATAGGAGACTATTCTTCAAAAAAAAAAAGGTCTCTTTTGGAAGAAGTTTCACTCTTAAAAACCACTCCATTGCCATTGGAGAGTTCAGTTGGTTAGAACGTTGTCCCCCTATATGCCAAGGTTGTGGGTTCGAGCCCTAGCCAGGGCACATACAAGAATCAACCAACCTGACTTCAAATTGTACTACAGAGCTATGATAATCAAAACAGCATGGTATTGGCAGAAAAACAGACGTAGATCAATGGAACAGAATTGAGAGCCCAGATATAAAACCACATGTATATGGGCAGATCATTTTTTACAAAGAAGCCGGAAACACACAATGGTGGGGGGAGCCTCTTCAATAAATTGTGCTGGGACAATTGGAAAGCCACATTTAAAAAAAATGAAACTAGATTATAGTTTGTCCCCAAGTACAAAAATTAATTCAAATGGCATCAAAGACCTACATATAAGATCTGAAACAATAAACTACATGAAAGAAAACATAGGTACTAAATTTATGGAGAATATTTTATGAGTTTGACAGCAAAGACAAAGGAAGTAAAAGCAAAAATAAATGAATAGGACTTTATCAAACTAAAAGGCTTCTGCACAGCAAAAGAAACTGACAACCAAAGAGGCAGCCGACCAAATGAGAAATGATATTTGCAAACATCAGGTCCAATAAAGATTTAATATCCAAAATATATAAAGAACTCATAAATCTCAACATCAAACAAACAATCCAATTAAAAAAATAGGCAGAGGACCTGAACAGACACCGCTCCCAAGACATACAAATGGCCAACAGGTATATGAAAAGATGCTCAACCTCACAAGCTATTAGAGAAATGCAAATCAAAACTACAATGAGGTATCACCTCACACCCGTTATAATGGCTACTATCAACAAGACAAGTAATAACAAGTGTTAGAGAGGTTGTGGAGAAAAAGGAACCCTTATCCACTGCTGGTGGCAATGTAGACTGGGATAGCCACTATGGTAAGTAGTCTGACGTTCTCTCAAAAAATTAAGAATAGTGCTCTGCCTGGTGTGGCTCTGTTGATTGCAGCATTGTCCTGTAAACCCAAAGGTCACAGGTTCAATTCCTGGTCTGCACACATGCCTAGGTTACAGGTTTGGTCCCTGGTCAGGGGGCATACATGAGTCAACTGATTGATATTTCTCTCTCTCTCCTCTACCCTTTCTCCCTCTCCCTCCCTTCCCTTCTCTCTAAAAATCAATGTCTCAGGTAAAGATAAAGAAAAATAAAAAATGGAGTTACCATATGACCCAGCAATTCCTCTCCTGGGTATCTACAAGAAAAACTCAAAAACATGTATTGCAAAGATGTATGCACCCCTACCTCATTGCAACATTATTCACGGTGGCCAAGACATGGAGACAACCAAAGTGTCCTTCCACAGAGGACTGAATAAAGAATATGTGGTACATATGTACAGTGGAATACTACTCAGCAATAAGAAAAGATAAAATACTGCCATTTGCAACAACATGGATGGGCCTTGAAAATATTATATTAAGTGAGCCCTGGCTGGTGTGGCTCAGTGAATTGAGTGCAGGCCTGTGAACCAAAGGGTCGCAGGTTCGCTTCCCATCCAGGGCACATGCCTGGGTTGCGGGCCAGGTCCCTGGTTGGGGGGGTGTGCCAGAGACAATCACACATTGATGTTTCTCTCCTTCTCTTTCTCTCTCCCTTCCCCTCTCTCTAAAAATAAAGAAAGAAAAGAAAATACTATGCTAAGTGAAATAAGTCAGAAAAAGCTAAGAACCATATAGTTCCACTCATATATGGGATATAAAACTGAAATTCATAAACAGACAGTGATATAGTGGTTGCCAGAGTGAAAGGGTTAGGGGGTGAAAGGGACCTAATATATGGGACAAAGGATGGTATGACTAGGTGGTGGGCACGCAGTGCAATACACAGATGATATGTCACAGAAATGTGCACTTGAGACCTGTATGACCCTATTAACCAATGTCACCCCCAATAAATTTGAAATAAAAATTATTTAAAAATCAACAAATGAATGCATAATTAAGTGGAACAACAAAATTAATGTTTCTGTCTCCCTTTCTCTCTCAAAAAAAAATCAGTAAATAAAAATACTTAAAAATCACTTCATCATATCTCAGTATAAAATTTTGATATTTTATTCCTTATGTAGTCCACATTTCTATAATTATTTTTGTGCACATTGTGTGGCAAATAAATCTACACTAACAAATCTTAATCCTAAAATAAAAGCAACATTTTTTTTTGGAGAAATTTTATGAGTTTGTTTGAGCCAAACTGACAACAATTACCAGGAAGCACAATCTCACTTGAAAGGATGCTCTAGAGAATGGCAGTTTTGCAGCTTATTTAATGTAGTCTACATGCAATATTATTTTGTGTTAGTTTCATGTGTACAATACAGTGGTCAGATGATCACACTTCACAAAGTACCCCCTCCATATTTCCCATACCAGCCTGGCACCATACATAGTTATTACAATATTATTGAACATATATATTCTCTATGCTGCAATTTGTATCTCTGAGACTATTTTGTAACTACCAATTTTTACTTTTTGCTCCTTTCATCTTTTTTACCCAGTCTGTCAACTCCCCCTCTCTGCAAATATCAGCATGTTCTCAGTATCCATATTTGTTTCAATTTTGTTCACTTATTTCATTCTTTAGATTCCACATATAAGTGAAATCATATGGTATTTGTCTTTCTCTGACTGACTTATTTTACTTAGCGTGATACCCTCTAGGACCATCCATCTGTTGCAACTACTAAGATTCTTTTTCTGTGGCTGAGTAATATTCCATCGTATATGTGTACTAACACTTTTTCTTTATCCATTTGTCTATTGATGGGCACTTGGGTTGCTTCCATATGTTGACTATTGTAAATATCACTGCAGTGAAATAGGGGTGCATACATTGCTTCAAATTCATGATTTGGCTTTCTTTGGATATACATCCAGAGTAGAATTGCTGGGTCATAAGGCAGTTCCATTTTTAATTTTTTGAGGACCTCCATACTGTTTTCCATAGTGGCTGCACCAATTTGCATTCCCACCAACAGCGTTCCCCTCCCTCCACACCCTCACCAACATTTGTTGTTTGTTGATTTATTAATGATAGCCACTGTGACAGGTGTGAGGTGATATCTCATTGAGGCTTTAATTGGCATTTCTCTGATGAATAATGGCATTTCTCTGTTGAGCATCTTTCCATATGTCTATTGACCATCTGTATGACCTCTTTGGAGAAGTGTCTCTTCATGTCTTCTGGCAATTTTTTACCTGGATTGTATATATATTTTTTGGTGTTGAGTTGTATAAGTTCTTTATAAATTTGGAAATTAACCCCTAGCAGATGTATCATTGGTGAATATGTAGGCTGTCTTTTCATTTTGCAAGCAACATCTTTGAGAAAACCCAATAATGGAAGTCCACCTTACATTTATATAAAGAAAAAGACAATTAGAGTCCTTTGTCCGTCATTGCCTGTCTAGGGTCATTTACTGGATGATTAAAATAAAAATGAGACCTGCACTTGTTTGGGTAGATGTAAAATCAAGACTACAAGAGAACCAGTGTTCTGGGTTAGAGTTAGGACAGTTCTTAGTTAGCAAGTCACTGAGCTGGAATGTAAGGCAGCAAGCCCGAAAGAGCACAAAGATAGTCATCTACACAAAACACCAAGAAAAATGTCCAGTTGTCCATCAGATGACTCTAACTCTGGCAGCAAAGTGTCTTTTAGAAACATGAAGAAGAGCAAAGAAACCCACTTTTATCCACTGTCAGTTTCTGCTCAACTTAGAGAACTGCTGAGACAATCCACCATCTGAATTCGGTTGGCACCACACATTCCTCTGAGAAATAGAAATGTCTCCATTTTGGCAGGCTATGACTACCATCCAAACTAACCAAAAAAGTGCAAATAATTTCCATGTCACTGAACAGAGAGCCTCTTCTATTTCTGGAACACAGTTAAGTGCTTTCCCATAATTCGTAAACTTTGAAAGGCCCTAGAATAGCATACTTTTACCAGAAGGTGCTTTGGAGGTGTGTATGCCCCCCTTTAGTAAATAAGTAATATGGAACCATAGAACTTAAAGAAGTTGCTCACATTATATCTCTAGTTAAACCAGATTCCAAACTAAAATCCTGAATCATACTTTCTATAGTACGATAGTTCAATGACTCCCAAAATTACTGGATATTAGAATCACTTAGGAAGTTCTGAAAAAATTCTAATGCTCAAGCCATTCCCCCCCCAATTAAACCAGAGTCTGCAAAAGTGGTCTAGACATTCAGATTTTTCAAAGTTCCCAAGTTACTTCTAATCTGCAGGGAAGTTAGAAAAATCACTGCAAGTAACGCCTTACAGATGCCAGAAAACTAGCAAAGGGGTCTCTTCAGGTTTAGCTGGATCAAATCCCTCACTTGCGGGCTGATATATTAAAATTAATATCCTCATTTTAGAAGTTAAGAAGAAAACGGAGCTGTAGTTACTGCTGTAATGTTCCTGATAAACCTTCATCAGAGTATGTGAATCAAAATTTCAATAGAGGAGATCTCACCGCCTTTGAAACATTGCTCACTACCTGTGTGACCCCAGAGAAATCAGCTGAGTCTCAGTATCTCACTGTGTAGTTATGATGAGTTAATAAGATACATTATGAAAAGCATCTAGCACGTCAGACACAGATTACTTGCTCAAAACATATTAAGTCTCTTTCCTGCATTGATTGTGAAGAAGCCTCTCAAGTGAACTGTAAGGGTATTATGCCAAGAAACGATAGAACCCCATTCTACCAAACGCCTATGCTGCCCCTTCCCGCTGCACAACTTGAGCAGAATGACTGGGCAGTCTTGGTTGTTTCAACCTGACCGTACGTCACTTTAACTTCTACCCTTCAACTCTAGTTCTGCTTTTGGAGTCCACAGCTTGAGCAATCCTACCACCTTCAACCCTTCAGCTCCTTGAAGGCAGCCACCATTCCCTCTCCAATTCTTGTCTTCTCCAGAATTACAGAAGCATAGGAAAACAACATCACAGCTGGCATTCTATGGGCTCTATATTTTTCTCTGTGAGAATAACTTTTTTTCTGTGCACAAAAAAAAAGGAGGATAGAAAAGTCCCAAAGTGGGCATGACAATTTTAATGAAGAAAAACACATTAGGAAGACAGTATGGTCTACTCATTGGCCATGAGGCAGAAACCCAATTCTGTAGCTATGTATGCCTCATTAAATACCTTTCCAGTCTGTGGCACCCACTGTGCCACATGCTGAAGACAGTAAGAATCAGATGGGTCTTTGTCCTCCGAGAAAAGGCAAAACTGTTCAGTTTAGACGATAACGGCTGCTGTGTATGAACAATCTCATATGTGTCAGCCCCAAAGTTCAAAATAAAACTCAGCTCTGCAGTTAGGTAATATAAGTTCCTCACTCCACAATGCAGCTCGTTCGTCCATATGTTATTCTACTTGTTCTGCTCAAGTTGTGCAGAGGGAAGGGGCAGCATAGGTGTTTGGTAGCATGGGTTCTATCGTTTCTTAGCATAATACCCTTACAGTTCACTTGAGAGGCTTCTTCACAATCAATGCAGGAAAGAGACATAATATGTTTTGAGCAAGTAATCTGTGTCTGACGTGCTAGATGCTTTTCATAATGTGTCTTTTTTTTTAATTACTTTATTGTTGTTCAATTACAGTCTGCATTTTCCCCCCACCACTCTCCCCCCCACCCCAGCCAACCCCACCCCCCTCCCCCGCTCCCACCCTCCCCCTTGGTTATGTCCATGTGTCCTTTATAGTGTACCATAGTTTCTTGATCCACTGATTTACTGATGGGCACTTAGGTTGCTTCCAGCACTTGGCTATTGTAAATTGTGCTGCTCTGAACATTGGAGTGCATAGGTTTTTTTGGATTGGTGTTTCAGGATTCTTAGGGTACAATCCCAATAGTGGAATTGCTGGGTCAAAAGGTAGTTCCATTTTTAGTTTTCTGAGGAAATTCCATAGTGTTTTCCATAGTGGCTGCACCAGTCTGCATTCCAACCAACAATGCACTAGGGTTCCCTTTTCTTCACAATCTCTCCAACACTTGTCTGTTGATTTGTTTATGATGGCCATTCTGACCATTGTAAAGTGGTATCTCATTGTGGTTTTATTTTGCATCTCTCTAATGGCTAGTGATGCTGAGCATCTTTTTATATGTCTCTGGACCCTCTGTATGTCTTCCTTGGAGAAGTGTCTGTTCAAGTGGTTTGCCCATTTTTTTAAATATATTTTATTGATTATACTATTACAGTTGTCCAATCTCCTCCCCCCACCCCCCTCCCTGCACACCCCTTACCCCCACACTCCCTCTCTTTAGTTCATGTCCATAGGTCATATATATGAGTTCTTTGGCTTCTACATTTCCTATACTATTCTTAACCTCCCCCTGTCTATCTTCTACCTACCATTTATGCTTCTTATTCCTTGTACCTTTTCCCCCTCTCTCCCCACCCATCCCCCTGATGATAACCCTCTGTGTGATCTCCATTTCTGTAATTCTATTCCTGTTCTAGTTGTTTGGTTAGTTTG
>VMDR010014865.1:0-22988 GCA_007922815.1 Macrotus californicus | reverse complement strand
TAAGCTAGACTTTGCCTGTATCTCTACGACATAATACAAAATATGCTATTAAAGCCAGCTGGAATTATCACCAAGTAGAAGCCTATTTCACATCACCAAAGAAACATTGGCTGAATTCTGGTACTTACTATGTTAGCACTATGGCCACTGCATCATTCAGCACACTCTCCCCAAACAAGAGTGTGTATAGGTCAGGGTCAACATGCAGTTCATGGAAGATGGCCAGCACTGTCACTAGGAAAAAACACACACAAACATGCAGAGTCAGCTGGGACACAGTCATGGACCTGTACTTGGTTGTGGTCACTCAGAAAAGCATTCACTCAATGCTTATCTGAAATCTGTCCTCTATACCCACAGGGGGTCTTTATTCAAAAACTCCTCCTCTTGCTTGGAGATTTCTCTGGATTCCCACTGCTTATAGAGAAAGTCTAAGCTTCTTGCCCACATCCTCTCTAACCTTCACCCTGTTTACCTCCCAGCAGGTCCATCTGAACCCCTACCTGCCTCTCCTTCGCTGCATCCCTCAAACCACCCTGAACTTACCACAATTTTCCCCCAAGAAAATGGTGAAGTTTTTTAACTACCTTTGCATTTGGGTTCCCTTTACCAGGAAAGCAATTTCTTTCCCATCCATATGCTACCATCTGCCCCATTTCTTAAATACATAAACACACACACATTTGTACACACACACACACACACACACACACACACACTCTTGCTATTCAATCTTTTAAATCCTCTCAAGTGTTTCCCTAGGCCCCTGACCCCTGAGATCTGTCTCACTCCTTTTTTGATGACAGCATTTGGATTAAATCACAGAAATTATCACAGAAGAGACTGTGAGCTCCCTGGGGATAGGACCCATTTTGGCAACACAGGGTACTTGGCAAATGCTCAGTAAGTATCTGATGCATGCATGACCAAGTGAATTAATGAATAAATGAATGTTTTTGCAGTGGTCTACTCCAGTGAAGGAACAGGTACTCGGCACCTGGCTCTCATTCTCTCCTGAGGTCATACTCATCTGCAAAGATGGACTCATTCTTCCTAAGAGCAAGACCTAAGGACGTGTTTCTGGTGGGCTGCCACAAACTCGAATGGAGCACCTGTGAGTACGTCAGGATAGGAAATAATCACTTGCTGATTATCTGTGCTCATCAAAACTGTGCAGTGTCTTGTCATTTGAAACAGTTATGCAAAGTGTGAACAGCCATCATTAGGAAAATGATTCATTGAGTTGATTGCCAAAGGGGAAAAAAGGGTGATTGAAAATAATACTGATGGTAAATTTTTAAGGCAGAGTGGGCAATTTAATTTCTGTTCTTTCCTTTCATATTTCATGGACTGTGAAGTTAATAACTATGTTATATAAAAGAGTGCTATAGGGAAAATAAAAGCTGAGTTTGAAGGTTTTATAAGTAGGGTCAAGAAGTTTGGTGCTTCTCCTGTGCAATGGGGAGCCAGGGAAGAGTTTTAGTCAGAAGGATGACACTATCTAGTTCAAACTTTAGAGATAAACTCAGGCAGCAGAGCAGCGAAAAGAACAGAGGCGTGGCTGGAAGGTTTCCCAAATGTCCCCGCAAGGCAGGAGTTGAACCAAAACAGGAAGAGTCCTTGATTCAGGCTCCTAAACTCCTGTTCATCCACCACCCTGACTTCTGATAGGTCAGTGACCACAGTGCTTGGAACTTTACTCATTCATTTGTTCTCATCTTCTGTGGCACAGTGGAAGAATATGCAAGCCTTTAATGAGTGAATGAATAAAAAGAAATATCAGGGAGGGTAAAGCACAGGAGACAATTCCCCCATTGTGTTATAATGGAGAACTGGTGGGCCTTGGTGCTTGAGATACAGCAGAGAGTGACTCTGTGTTTCAATCCTGGGCAATTGGGAGATGAAGTGGCATAAGAGAAACTAGTCTGTAGAACAGGAGGATCCAGAAAGTTCGGTTTCAGACATACTGACTCAAATAGCCAGGTGGAATTTCAAGTGGGAATTTAAATAAGAAAACTGGAAATAAAAAACTGAAAGAAAGGGCAGAAGAAAGAATTTGGAGGCTATAAGCACATAGATGAAACATAAGGCTGCAAGAGTGGCAGAGATTGCCAGAGTAAGGTATACAGAAAGAGGAGAGTTCATGACAGATCTTAGGGGGACGTTTATAGATAACAGGGGGTAGGGAAAAAGAAGCATGAATATATGTGGTATATTTGCCAGACCTGACCCTAAGCATGAACAAATCAACTGGAAATTGTACCTAGCGTGAATTTCTGTAAGTACATTTTTATTTACTAAAAATTATCCTAGAAGAAGGAGCATTAAACTCAACAATGAGATTTGGGATAGTAGAGATAACAGAAATAAAATGTCACAAATTGGCATGACAGTTAGCAAGATCCCATTTTACCATAGAATCAATTTATGATTCTAGCTGAATAGGTCCTTAATCATAATAGGCAAAGTTGCAGGTGGTGGTGATTGGGACAGAAATGACCTCTGCTAAGTAACCTCTCTCTGTTTTAGACAGAGCTGGGACCCTGCATCTAGTCAAAACACAGAGGCTTCGGCTGGGGAGGGGAGCACTCATTAATAGCACTTTCCTTTTGCTAGGATCTTGTGGAATAAGAATAAAGTTCTTCTTAAACTAGAAAATTCTATCATGGCAGGTGTATTGTTGACTGGAGTCTCTGCAGTTGCCTCTTTGTATTTGCAAGCTCTGAAAATAAGATGACTTTTCATTCCTCCACAAGGATGGAGCAGTAAGGCCCTGGGCAGCTTTCCCCACCTCCCTGGCTGTGGAGGCCACCCTATGCTGGGATGGGCTCTGCTTCTGTCCAGTCAGAGCTTTGGGTCTTCAGAGAGAAGGCTTTTAATTACATATCCAGTTTTGTTCAAAATGGTTCTAACAGTCCCACAATTCCTTTGGCACAAAGAACTGAACTCTCATTCATAAACATGATCCCACACAGAAGAGAAAGCTATTACTTTTCGCATTCCCATCTACCCTGGGGAGAAATGGAATAGTTCCAACTGAAGCCAGGCAGTGTGTCCTACAAGAGGGAGTATGTGCTGGGACCACAAATGAGTTGAATAGGTGAGTCAGGAAATGAGCCACCCACTCTTGCTGCAGAGCTTGGAGCTTTAAAAAGCCATTTAATTGGTTCTCTGGCAGGGCTCAATCTTATGCACACTGTCCTGGAGTCTCTGTGACGCCTCCCCAGGAGAGAGCCTCTGGGAGCAGCTGTGGACATGCTCGTACCAGCTCTGCCCACACCCCGGATTGGTAAGGACAGTATGGGCCTGAGGCTGGGCTCAAACGCAATGTTTGTTTAGATGATGCTTCTCATGACAGTGTGAGAAGAACACTCCAGACACCGCGTGGGCAGCAAGAGGAGAAGAAGATCTGAATGTATCAGGGGATCTGGTCTTTTTTTTTTGCCTCTGTCACACTTTAGTTCTACGTGCCTCCTGGTGGCAGGTTCTGATGTTTCACTTGGGACTTGGGGCTCCTTCTCTACACAGCCTCTTCCTACCAGACATTTTTGCTAGAAAAAATCCACTTTACCTCTCAAATTGGCAATAAGGGACATATGTATATAAAACCCTATGTTCAAATACATGAGCACAGTCACAAATGCACACACACACAACCACCCACACAAGCACCTCTAAGTAAGAACAGGATGATTGAGAAATGCCATTGGATCTCTGGAGATATCTGAGAAACCATTTCAACAAACAGCAAGGGCCGTGGGGAGGGAATGAGGAGGCTGTGGTATAGACTGCTCTTCTGAGAAGCTGGTGATAAGGGATGGAGACAGAAGACACAACAGCCTGTCGGGTGGAAAGCTCACAGGTAATAATCCTACCTGGAGATAAAAAATACAGACAACAACTGCCTGACCCTAAGAGCACCTCAATGTGTGGACTCTTAAAGGATACTTGCAATTTTTTTAAATTGCTAGCTTTTCACCTATCCACTTTCTTGATGTCCTTTCAGTCACTTCTAAGTCTGCAGTGTGATTTAGTGATGATGCCTTCCCTAGAATCTCCATCTGCAAGCTCTCTGACCCATATTTTCCTGGTGTTTTACAAGGAATTTAAATTTGAAATGATATTTAACGCAGCAGCTCTCAGCAACCTGGCACAAGACCTGCCTGGGTCTGTGGACAGCACCACACCATAGTCCCTGTTGTTTCCAGCCTTGTCTCCCTGGAGAGTGCTATCTGTGCTGTTCTGTGAAACTCGGTATGTATGACACTTGTCTCTGACACGTAGAGAATCAAAAATGTCTCAGGTTTACGCAGCCGAATCATGTCAGGCTTAACAGGTGGAAAGCCCTGGTATTCTCATAAACGAAGCAGTATTTTTCCATTTCCAAAAGTAATTATTGTGAAAATGTGTTTTCTTTTTCTCAGAGGGAGAATGGAGGAGGGAATTGTCTTGTAACTCTCCTCACTTTTCTGATATGTTGGATGTAGTGAGATTTCAAAAAGAGGCTTCCAAAAAACTTGAGGCTTCCAAATAACTTTAGGCTGGAATACTGAAATTACTTTCAGCCTAAACTTTTTCAGTGAAGACTTGGCAACAGAATCAGTGCATGCATGGACTGATTTTGTAAGTCAAGCTCTGCCAATTATATCCTAGAAATACAATTGGAAATCCTAAGTATTCTGAAATAGGTCAGAGAAGCAATGCCAGACCCAGAAAGCTAATCACTGGATGTTACTTGGTTGAGGTCATTCTAAATTAGGAGTTACATAAAACATCATGAATGATTTAACTGTAGCAGGGGTGTCCAACCCGCAGCCCGCGGGCTGTACACAGTGCAGAACGGCTATGAGTGCGGTCCAACACAAAATCGTAAATTTACTTAAAATCTTTTTTTTTTCTCATCAGTTTTTGTTAGTGTTTATGTAATTTAATGTGTGGTCCAAGATAACTCTTCCTCTTCCAGTGTGGCCCAGAGACACCAAAAGGCTGGACACCCCTGCAAGCATTGCAGTATTATTTTGGCCATCATGATATATCATTTTGGTACAGACCTAGCAGTGGAGAAAATACTATATGCAAGCCCACTGTTGCAGCTTTCCTCCTCAGGGATCCTTGGCAGAATCAAACTCTACTGGTTTCAAAGGATGACCCAGGAACCCCTGAGATGACTGAGACCTATCTTGGAAGATCCTCAAGGTCAAAACCATTTGCAGAATTATATAAGACTGTTACTTACATTTTTTTATTCTTATTCCTTTATGTGTGCACAGTGGAATTTTTCAGAGGCTATAGGCTGTGTGGTAATGCAATTGATTACAGAAGCAGATGTGAGAATCCAGCTGTCTTCTATTTCACCAAACATTAAAGAGATTTCCAAAAATGTAAAACAACGTCACTCTTCTTGGCAAACGTTTTGTTTTAGAAATAAATTTCTTTTTCATACAAATGTGTTATTTAACATGTAAATGATTTGTGATTATTTTAAATAAATCAATAAAGTGTTTACTTTTTTTGAAGTTCTACTACAATAAGTATTGCTAGTACAGCTCACATAAAAGAAAACTCATTGCGGGGAGTCTTTCCTAATTTGGAAGATCTGTAAAGGAATTGTGGCACCAAAAAGCTTGAGGACCATTGTCTTAAGGCATTTGTTGCATGCAATGGATTAACTTTATGCATTAAGAATAACACTAAGCATCATTTTTAAAAGAAGTGACAAGAATAGCCCCTCCAGTCATTTTCTGTCGAGCTTAATTCTCTTGTTGGATTCCTGTTGAGAAAGACTCCTTACATCTAAGTATATTAGCATATTTGGCCACACAACAAGCAGTTGATTCGTTTGGCACAGAAGTAGATGACTTCCACTAACTCTAAAATGAGGAAATTATTCTTTTCATATTAAGTCCAGTAGTACATTTCTGGAATCGCATTTCTGTCATTAGTATTTGTATCTGTTCATGTCCTTTTGGGGGAGGTTAAGTGTTTGTAGGCAGAGATGGTTTTTCAATAAATGGCTGCACACTAAAAACACTGGCAATCAGAGACCCTTCCCTTAATTTCAAACATGGTGTTCCAAAACAACCTCCTTCCTCTTTTGCTTAAAAACCAAAGTATAGTCTTTAGCAGTCACTGAGAGTATAAAAAGGTATTCAGATGATCATGAGGCTTGACATTATAGAAAAATAAATAAGATATATAAAAGATGGAAAGCAAGAAACCTGAGAATAAATCTGAGTAGGGGGAGTGTTTTCCAGGTACCATACTTGGGGACTTATCAAGTGAAATCTGCTGGCACATTAGGTAGTGCTTCACAAATTTCCTCAAATGTATCTCCAACAGAAATATTCTAAATTTAACATTAGTACAGAAAATAAACATTGAACAAACACCCAGTTTTCTTCCCAGTGGGGTTTCATGAGCCGTGGTGCAATTTAATGGGGAGTCTGCAGTATGCCCAGTACCTGAGTGAGGACGACTCACCCTGTCACACAAGCATTCTCCAATCAGGACCATTCTCACGGAAGCACTTTGCCATTTTTAAAAATAAACATGATGGGCAATGGTTTCCTTGCAAATCATGAAGTAAATTCAGAGAAAAACTCAGTGGAGTCATGAAGCAGCCAAACTTTGGATGGTTCACCAGGAAGTCAAAATTTAGAGGTAAAAACATGACTGTGACCCATTAAGTGTAATAACTGTTGGAAAGAGACTATCGTGTTAGTCGTGATCATGGAGCACATCAAATATGTGGGCTTCACAAATACATTCTTCTGCTGCTACAACTGGATGGACATCACAGGCATTTCTAAAGTGGAGGGTGACTACTCCTGATTTCTAAGCAGATTAACAAAGCTGCTAAGGGTGAATGAGAGGAATGTGGAGAAGAATCAATATTGGATCTGTGTGAGAGGGAGGGGGAAAGAAACAGGAAGAGAGGACTCATGTGACTCCACTGCTTCCTGCCATCACTCTGGATTGTTGACCAAAAACACCCCCACCCCTGCAAGGAAGTCCATGCAATGATGTCTGGGAGCTGTTTCTGTGATACCTTACACACAAGAGGGACTGTGCAGGTAGAATTAAGTCTTAAAACAGATTATATTTGTCTATTTGGGTGAGTCCAACTCATCACATGGGCCCGTAAAAGCAGATAAAATCCTTTGCTTGGAGTCAGAGAGGTACAGCAGAAGAGAGACTGAAAGAGAAAAAAAAGGAAGTCAGGAAGATTCCAGATTCCAGTGTGAGAAGGACTTCACACAGCATTGCTGTCAAGATGTAGGGACTCACTTGCAAGGATCAAAGAAAGGCCTCTAGGAATCAAGGTGCCCCCAGCTTTCAGCCAGCAAGGAAACAGCACCTCAGTTCTACACTGCAAGGAACTGGACTCTGCCAACAATCTGAGTGAGCATGGAAGTGAGCAGATTCTTCCCAGAGCTTCTTCATGAAAGCCCACTCAGTCAGCACCTTGGTTTTGGCCTTGTGAGACCCACAGTGGAGAAGCCAGTAGAGTCAACCTGGACTGCGGACCTACAAACTGAGAAAATAATTTGTGTTGTCTTACACCGCAGTGTCTGTGATAATTGCACCCCTGACCAAGCACCCCTGACCAAGGGGTCTACTCTGCTCCCCTTTCACAGAGCAGCTACAAAGAGGTGGGAGGTAAGGCCCCCTGCAGGGACTGTTTAATACCTGAGTTACTGAGTAGGGATGTGGCTGGAATGACCCCTCATAAGCACAGTCCCCCCTGCCCCTGCCCCACCACCGGCAAAAAAAGAAGTTACTTAGACAAATCCATGTTTCAGATCATGATTAGCAAGGAAAAACCTGGACTAATGAGAAGGCTGAGTGTTTGTGAATATGTGTGCCAGTGGGGCCCTCTGGGCTGACTAATTATCCCTGTGTGTCACCCTCAGTGTGTCCCATCATCACACACATCACTCATTTATTCAGAATGTATCATTTTATAGCTTATCAAATCACTGTGCTTTCCAGACTTTATCCTATCTATGCTACACTGTCCAGCTGAGAAGAAAATGACGAGGCCCAAGCCAGGATGTGAGGTCAGCACAAATGCACGGGCCAAGTCTGAGGACAGCACATTGAAAACCACAGAGTGGCTCCATAAGAAAAGCAAGCAGTATCCGTGTTCATATTTTTCTTTGAACTTTTTTGTGCTTTATAAATGTTCTACAATAAGCATGCATTATTTTTAGAATCAGAAAGGACAAAATACCATCTTAAAAATTGGCAAAACTTAATCAGGAGACAAATTGTGGAACTCTGAGTCCGTTTTCATGGCCTGAGATGCACCGGTGCAGATCCCTCCCCTTTACACCCTGCTCAGGGCTTCCTCCCTGGGCTTCCGGACTGTCAGGCCCTCTGTGTGACATGGCACTTCCTGTGGAAACGTCCTGTCTCTCTGAATGTTTTCTCTTCCTTTGTGTGGGACACTGATCTCTTCTAGTTTCCCTGCAACACCTCTAGCCTCTCTTTCTCTCTCCTTTGTAAACCCATCCTTTTAATACAGATGCTGCCCAGGAATACCTTGTCAGGTCCCTTTGCATTCTATAAACTCTCCCTGGGAAATCTCATCCACACTCAATAGTCTTAATTTCCAGCCCATTTCTTCTTGTCCATCAGCTACAGACTCTCATATTCAGCCACTTCCAAGACCACTCCACTTGGCATCCTTCGAAACAAATACTTATTAAGCACCAACTGTGTGGCTAGCACTGGGTATGGATGTTCTACAGATCCTGTGCCCTTTAACCAGCCCCAGTTAGCCTGCTGCCCTTGCTCTTGAATTACCTGTCTCAATGAATGGCGTCATCATCAACCTAGAAGCTTTTTGTTTGTGTTAAAAAAATGTTGTGGTTTATCTTGTTTGCAATGGAAAGAATCTCTGGCTTTAGAGGATATAATATTAAGAGGCAAGCTCCACTTTGCAGTTCAGTAGTTTCAAGGTCAGTCAAGGAAAGAAAAAGAAACCAGTTCCAGAGGTGCTATATTACATCAGATACTGCAGTATATGAACTAGCTTTGTCATGTCTGAAACTTTAGCCCTCTACAGTGATCCTTTCTGGACTAGGAAATAATGTAAGAATGCAGAAGTTCAGGAGCAAATAAATGCACTTTCTTATGTGAAAGCAGCACTTTAACAAACAACTGCTAAGAAATGAGCTGCAAGAATTTTAACTTGTCTTTAATTTGGTCCTCTCAGATGAAAAGTTGGTCATCACTGTTATCAGTTGTCCACCTGTGTGTTTGTCAATGCCTTTGATAGTTTCTGGCAAGCAGGAGGCAATTAATTCTGTCAAATGAATGAGTGAGTGAATGAATGAAACTTGAAGGTCATACACCATGTAACAAACACCTTGAGGATCAGACCAGCTCCTATCTCTCTTTATTCCTCCATTGTGACCAGTCACTTCTTAGCCCACGCACTGACCTGACAGCACTAGTTATAAAACTCTGTCTCCATTTCAGTTCAAAATAATAAAGTGAGTAGAGCAGTGCTTTTTTTTTATCTTCTGTAAAAGTCAGTCCAGGTAAAAGGCTGGTCCCTGTCCTTTCTCGGGTGTGTTCTAGAAGAAGGGAAGCCACTTTTCAATGACTCTTCACCCAAGGGGCCTCTGTGAGGAAGCTTTGTAGAGCAAGGGGACCCGATCCTAGTCTTAGTGACTAGTGGGTGCTCTCCTTGCCCCCTAGGCATCTCATGCTTAGGGAGGCACTCCCTTTCAGGGTGGTGTAAGTGCTCATTCTGACCCTGAACGTGAGTACCCTGGTGATGTCAGGCAGCCAAACTGCAGGGAGCCAAACAGCTTCCCATCCAAGGAAATGCTCTCTAAGAATTTCCTAATCCAACTTGCCACCATGTGCAACATCTTTAACACATAAATGGAATGGATGCTCTGGAAACTGACTTTCAAAACTCTGTCTTGCAGGTCTATCTTTGGGTATTGCTGAGAATGAACTGCTTTCTTTGAAACAGAGCCATTATGTTCTCCAAACCAGCGAGTGGGAGAAGTCTGTCAGTCACAGCTGTTCTCCAGCTGCCCACAGAGCTGCTGAGTGCTTCAGACTTTCAGTGTGTTTTTGAAATCCCATCCTCAGAACACCTGGAGTCCTGTTTTACCCACTTTCCATATCCTGAAGCATGTATAATGGTTGGTTATCATCTATTATCTTCTCCCGTTCTGTTCTGTGGAGCTGACTTTCCATAACTGGGCTTCCAGTTTTTTGAAGTAAGAACTTTATCATTCACAAGCCTGTCCCAAGGTAGAGATAATGGTAGGGAACTTGACTCTGACATCAAGCCAACCTGTTTAGATCCCAGTTGTGATGCAGATAAACTTGGCGATCTTGAGCCAGTTACCTAACTTCACTAAGTTTTCAATAAACTTCATCAGCAAAATGGAGACAAAAACATTCTCATTTTTAGAGAAGGATTAAGTGGAATAATTTATGTGAAATGTCCAGCATATGGTAGCTCAATTAATGGCAGTTACTATTACTGTTATTATTCATGTCATCAAACTGTCAGAGTGTTTGTCCATTATAAAATGAATGTCAGCTTCAACCTGTGCATTTCCCCTTTGACACTCAAAAATGACTTCCTGAAGGAAAGATAGTATCATCAAGCAGAGAAGTGGTGAAAATTCTTCACCTCTCTCCCTTCCTTAAAAATTACCCCTTGAAATTCTGTATTTGGAAAGAACAACTAACTCCCATATAGTGTGCCTTTATTTTTTCCTTTCTGAGTCTCAGGGTCCCCATGTAAAAATGAGGTCGAGCAACATTGTCTTCAAGGTACTCCCAAAGCTAAGTTTCTATGGTTTTGAGACCCAAACTCCAAATTATAGGCTCCAGATGTGGAGTGTACATATTTCTCTAATTATTCTGCTTGAGCCCTGGTGCAAGACTGAGGTCAGGAGTTTCAGGGCAGCAAAGTGCAAACAGTGCTCAGGACAAATGATCGTGAGTTTGACTCTTCTCTGGGTGAGTGAGGAGCCAGCCGTCATAACAGCATGTACATGTGCCCTCGCTTTCACCCTGACTTTTAGGATTTTCAAGCCAAGACACCCACACAGGGTATCTGAGCCCAGGCAGATCTTGGTAATATTGAGCAGGTCATGTTGTCTATGGCCTTGGATGAGAATGAAAAACCTATTCATAGGGCCATCTGTTATAGGAGAAAAATGTGGTCCATAGTTCCTACAACTGACATATTACTTTATTTAACCAAGGAAAATATTGACTTGAGGTAGGGGAGGTTTCCCAGTACCCTCTTCCCACAAGAGTGGCCCAGGGGTCCATGAGGCCCTGCCTCCTTTCTTACAAGGCTGTCTAGACCACTTCTGTTTTATCTTTAAACTTACTGCCAGTTGCTGTAGCTACATCCCCCTCTAGACTGGAGCTTCTTGAAGGTAGGATTTGGGTGTGGTTTATCACCCCTTCCTCTGTCCCTCCTACAGGCTGAGCACATAGCCTGTGCTAAGTAAGTGTTTGCTAAATGAAATCAATAACAAAATGAGAACTTGACTGTTGGGTTTCATTTTTTGCTAAGCTTGCCTGGCATATCACTGTTACACAGGGTGAGGCAAAAGTAGGTTTACAGTTGTGGGTACGCAATGCACAGAGTATTATTATTTATTAATTATTGTATTATTTTCCATATGCACATGGCAAACCTACTTTTGTCCTGCTCTATATTTTACAAAATAGTAGTGGTATAAGGCCAAGAATATTGTAAATACTTTGTCTCCTGTCTCCGCCACTTATGACCCTTGTCAGCTGAAGTAAACCACTTAAGTTTAGAGTCTCAGTTTCTTAGAATAGAGATAATTAACTGGTGGTGGTGATAGTCCAGTTAGATGAAATATGTGCATGCTGTTGAATGACATACTCTCCAGACAGTAAAATTCTTTGAGAGCTTTTAATTGCTGCCAATATGTGGCTTTGGATGGCTCCAAATACTGACTCAAGTGCACCACTACTCTGATGGACAGAATTGGGTATGTCACTGACCTTAGAGCTGCTAGCAATTAGCTAAAGTCAATAATATATTTTGATCACACAGATGTCAGTGTCTTACCAAAAAAAAAACAACAAAACAAAAAAACAACCAGTCTAGTCATCTAGGGAAACATAAATCTTAGATTTTGTGTCAATCTTTCATTGACTTACTATAAAATTTTGAGAAAAATTCCAAAATTTCTCTGCCCCTCAATAATGTCACCTAAGAAATGGATCTTCTCTACTCAAGAAAATTATAAAAATAACTAAAATACTGGGTATGGAAGCTATTTAAGTTCTTTGAAAGAGATACATAATATAAATCCAAGCTGTTATTTTAATTTCTGGGTAAATTTGCTTATGAATAGAGCCTCAGTTTACATGATGGTGTTTTATAGACCTGGGTTTATGTAGAGACTTTGAAACTGATGTGATCCCAGTGTGCTTGACATGGCATTGGATAGACACAGAAGAACACAGTCAAGTACTCCTAAGTGGCACTGATGCAGGTTTGGAACACAGCGTGCATAGTAAAAATGGCTAATCTGTCTGCAGTCTCCAGAAGTCTTCTTTCTGCCTTCAATGAGAAGTACGCTGGCTTCTCTCACATGTATCTAACCCCACCTCCGGAAATCAATGAAAGTGTATGAAAAGACCCTGAATATTCTCTCACCATTTTCCTTGTTCTCTCATGCATATGAGTACAATAATGTTCCACCAAGTGTTAGATGCTCAAAGTTGAGTCACCTGAGTTTCTCTACAGGTAACTGGGCAAATGAATTCAGGATGTGAGTCTTATATTGTGTGTGAGCATTTCTTTTTCAGAAGACGAGCATAAAATTATCTCGATCTCCTCATACGCTGTTTTGCAGGTATTCAATGAATGTTGTCTTTGTCTTCAAGGCCAACCTAGTTAGTACAGAAGAAACTGCTTTGTAGATTATCTGCTTCTCACTTTTTGCCTGTGACTAGAAAGTTACTCTGTCCTTTCACGTCTGTGTAGAATGTTGGTAACCCAAGTGATGAGGAACCTCAAACCCTACAGTGCAGAGGCAGGTGGGGCCTGACATGAAAAAGAACAGTATAGATGACCTTGAAAAGAAGACCTGATCTAGACAAAAGAAAGTAACGAAGACCGCAAATAAATATTGAAAACAACAGTGAAGAGAGTGGGCGATTGAAGGGACTGAAGAAAAACCAGACTGAAAGATAAAAACCCCTCTGATTATGGTAACACTAGCAGTCATTTCTCCTGTGTTCAATAAATCAAAATTCTAGCCACAGAACTCAATGACAAATGAAAAAATACAAGAGACAGCCCAATTAAGTCACCCTTACTGGAGAGGCTTTTCTCCAAAAATAACAGTTCTGCTTTTAATTATAGGTTCTTGGGTCTGTGAACCGGCTATCTTCCTCAAGGCTAAGCTCCGTGCAAATGACAGAGAAGGATCCAACAAAATGCCCTGTTTAATTAAAAAGAATTTAATTAAAAATATTTTTATATACATGACTAGTCACTGTTATTTATGCAGATGTTCTCTCATGCTTCTTTAAAGGGAAGGCTTTTTTTCTTTCTCTTCCTCCTCCTCCTATTTTTTTTTTTTAATATATGCTGTTTCTCCTGCAAGAATAACTGTGAAATGAGGAGCTCTGTCACTGGTAGTTAATACCTATTTTTATCAAAACAGCAGTGAGTGCGGCTCACACATCACCCTTGCAGCCGTAACCATAGTAACCCCAAATAGAAAGGGTCTTCTGATTATCAACATGATCCGAGGTAAGATAGTTCATGTGCTTCTGGAACAGTTACACTGCAGCAAACTTTAAAAGATGAAGGTGGCTCCCCCTACCCCCGCCCCACAACTTAAATGTTAAATGAAAAGAATGACTTGCAAATATAGTGTATAAAAATGCCTTTCATTTTGGAAGACTCATTTCTGCTCAGTGTTGATAATAAAAAAGACGAAACCTCAGTGCTACACATCTGCCCAGTGTTCCTAACCTGATCACGCCAAGGAGGCAATAATACTATTTTGCCACATTGGAGAATTTGTTACAGGGAAAATCCCCCGGGCACCCAGCAGGATGAGAAGCTGTACATTGTGTCTGTGCACCCAGAGGATGGCTGTGGGCAGGGTGACTGTAGACACACGTGACATGAGAGATAAGCTGTAGTCGGCAGCTCAGGGGTAGACTGGCAGTCAATTTACAAAGAAAGAGATAGTTTAATTAGAGAGACAGTGGAACTGGTTTGAAAAAGCAGTGAAATGCCAACCTAAACACAGATCTGAATTGGGCTTTATAATTTGTGGTTAGGGAAGGGTGGGGTGAGGAGGGATGAGCATGCAGGAAATAAGGACCAGAGCACCCATGCTCAATTATCCTATCAGAGGACTATGGCTCTCCCAAGGCCAGCGTACAGACCTTCGTACTGCATTGTGTGATGCCTAGCGTGACAACAGAGCAGCATCTGGAAGCATAGGAAAACCTCTGAATTTTAAGTGTTTAAATACACAGCAGATATTACAAAAAGCAGAGGATCTACACGAGGATAAATATCACTGATTATTTTTTAAGTCTCTTTACATTTGTGATTTACTGTGGAGGTTGTGGGACAAGTAAAGAGACTTGAAGAGAAAACAACTATTTCGTCACAGCTACTAAGAAGAGAATGCATACCTCGCAATTTTATGTTCAATCACAAACAAGGAAAAATGTTATGATAGTGCCATCGAAAAAGCCAATAAAGTTCCTTGGAAGAACTCATTGTTAGTAATATTTTATTTATTAATGCTTAGCAATTTACAAATATAAAATGTAATTTTCTGTCTAGCCTTCCCTTTGATCTTTTGCAATTCTGTGAAGAGAGGCAATGTACCCCCCATTCCTGGTGTGCTTTGTCCTTGCAGTGTCCATTGTAAGGGCGTGGAAAGTGAGATTCAGAGCAGGTAAAGCACCAAAGTATGGTGCCCTGATCTCCTGCGACACTAATCCTGCCTTAATGAGCAGATACTTTCAGATCCCGGATGCTCTGGCCACTGGAAGGCCAGGTCCTGACCTCATTTTTAGGTGACTCTCCTACCTCAACACGTGATTATTTCATTTTTAGTGGCAGTTCCTCTTGAGGTTGAAAGTTTATGATCCATTCATAACTGTGATTCTTTTATGCAGAGAAGTTCATGGGAGCTCTCTTAGATGCTTTAACCACAAACAGGATCTGGGAACATAGTCCCTAGGGCCCTTGCTCACACCTGCCCCTGAGTCCAATTTGCCCCAGAATTAGAGCGACACCTAGCGGTAATTTTAGGTAGCATACACTGGGAAAGGCAGCCAGGAAACCCCTAGCCAGTGGCCTCTCAGGAGGGAGGTCACTACTTTTCGAGGTGGAAGTCTCAGAGATTTTATAGCAGCATTTTCTGCTCTTCTACAGTGTCCTGGGAACTAGGACTTCTGCAGTTCACTTTCTTTGAGGAGGGAATACACACGCTGGAGGAAATTCATCCTTATTACAATTATGCTAAAAATTAATGTGTCACCCTTGAAATTACAGACATGTCCTACAAGTGACTGAATGGATATTTAACTCAACCTAAAAACATCAGTGCTGAGCCTACGTCACTCTCTATAATTCATCACCTTTACTCAGAAATGCAAATATTTCACTCATCAATTCTTATATGCTTCAGGTCTCTGGATGAGCATCATTGGACACCGGTGAGAACTGCAGTTTTGGAACCCAACCCAGACCTATTGAGTCACACAGTCTCTGAAGGGGAGCCAAGTAATCTGCATTTTAACAGACTCACCAAGTGAGCTTTATGTATGTGCAAGTTGGAGAACCACTAAAGTAGAGCAGGAAGTAACTTCAGCAATCATCCAATTCCCCTAGGAGCGTGTGAGTAAACTAAGCCTAGACAGATTAAGTGCCACCCCATGCACCCTGTCAGTTAGTAGTGGGAACTACACTAGGCCTCAGATCTCCCCACTGGCAACAGTAACAACAGCATAGTGCTCTCACATTTGCCAAGCCCAGACCCGTTGGAGTCAGTGTTAGCAAAGCAGAGACTTTGTATCTATATTCCTCTTGGCTTCTAATTTCAATAAAAGAACGATCATCCATGCATTTAATTTAGGCTCTAGACAAGGTAATGCCAGAGTGAATTTTCTAAATTCAATTAGCATGAGCCAGCAGTTGCCTTCTGAAAGCCAACACGCGGAGTTCACGCATCATCAAGCACTGGGAATTCTTAACACACTTAGCTGCCTGAGCACGTCAAGATGCTGACTTCGATGTGATATGTGAAGTCATTGATTTTTTTTTTTATTCTTACGTTATGGATGCATAATATCATACTGAGTTTGAAGATTTTCCTTTAAGATCGTGTCATTATAGTGCATAGTGTTTTACTAACATGATATTAAAAAATGACTGGTTAATTATATTACTTCTATGAAATTTTGAAGTTTTCTGTTTTATGGACATAGATGTGCTTCCATATAAATGCATAAGTGTCATCACATTGTACATACTCATTGTTTGCTTTGTTTTATTAATTTATTTTTTACTTTAAATAATTTTTATTTTCAATTACAGTTGACATACAATATTATATTAGTTTCAAGTGTAAAACCTAGTGAATAGATATTATATAACTTATTAAGTGATCACCCTAAGGATAAATCTCATACCCATCTGACACCATACATAGTTATTAGGGTAATATTGACTATGTTCCCCATGCTGTACTTTATATCCCCTTAACTACCAATCTTTACTTCTTAATCCCTTCACCTTTTTCACACATACCCCCAAACCCCCTCCCATATGGCAACCATCAAAATGTTCTCTGCATCAATGAGTCTGTTTCTGTTCTGCTTGTGTGATTATTTTAAAGATTCAATTGTTGATAGATATGTACTTACTGCCATTTTATTGCTCATATATTTTTATCCTTTTCTTCTTCTTCTTCCTAAAGAAGACCCTTCAACATTTCATGTAATACTAGTTTGGTATTGATGAACTCCTTTAGTTTTTTCTTCTCTGGGAAGCTCTTTATCTCTCCTTTCATTCTAAATGATAGCTTTGCTGTATAGCGTAATCTTGGCTGTTGGTCCTTGTTTCTCATCACTTTGGATATTCTTGCCAATCCTTTCTGACTTACAAAGTTTCTGTAGACAAATCAGTGCACAGTTTTACAAGAGCTCTCTTGTAGGTAACTAACTGCTTTTCTCTGGCTGCTTTTCAGATTCTCTCTCTGTCTTTAACCTTTTGTACTTTAATTATGATGTGTCTTGGTGCGAGTCTCTGGATTTATCTTATTTGGGACTCTCTGTGCTTCCTGGACTTGTATGTCTATTTCCTTCATCAGGTTAGGGAAATTTTCCATCATTATTTTTTCAACATAGGTTTTCAATTCCTTACTCTCTCTTTTCTCTTTCTGGCACCCCCATGATGTGAATGTTGGTACACTTGAAGTTGTCCCAGAGGCTCCTTTTACTATTCTCATATTTTTGGATTCTTTTTACTTTTTGCTGTTATGATTGGGTGTTTTCTGCTTCCTTATCTTTCAAATCTCTGATTTGAACCTCTACCTCATCTCCTTCACTGTTGATTCCCTGAAATCTATTCTTAATTTCAGTTAATGTATTATTCATTTACGACTGATTCTTTTTTATGTTTTCTAGTTCCATTTTTATGTTTCCTATTTCTTTTTTGAAGTTCTCACTAAGTTCATCTACTCTTCCCATAAGCTCACTGAGCATGTTTATAATGAGTGTGTTGAACTCTGCATCTAGTAGAATGCTTGTCTCCATTTGTATGGAGAAGCCACTGGAAGTAGCTTTGATGGGCCCAAAAGTTGGGTGGGGTGGGGCCTCAGAGAATCACCAGGGTGGGGCAAACAGTGTGAGTTGGGTTGATGGAAATGCAGATATGGTGCACTCCTGCTGGCTCTGTCAGGGGAGAGCTCAGAAAATGAGCAATGGCTTCTGCCAGCACTTCTGTCTGGTAGAAAGCTGTCCCACCCTGATGCTGGACAGTTCAGTTCCCCTCTGTATGTCCTGGTGACTTTGATGCTGCTGCCCCCCATGTGTGGGTCCTTTAGAAGGAACTGCCTGGGACTCCATAAGCCCTCCAGCTTCCTCAGCCCAAATCCCTGCTGATTTTTAAAGCCAGAAGTTATGGGGATTTCCTTCCCGGCACTAGAACCTTGGGGGTGGGGGGCCTGGTGTGGGGCTGAGACCCCTTGCTCCTCAGGGGTTCAACAGTCAAAATAGCCCTCCTGATTTTTATGCACCACACATGGGTATGAGACCAGCCTGTTACACATCTCCATCCCTTCTACCAGTCTCCATGTGCCTTCTTCTTTATCTCCTTAGCTGTAGGAATTCTGTTCAGCCAGAGTTCAGGTGGTTCTGAATGGTGGTTTTTCTGTAGCTTAGTTATAATTTTAATGTCGTTGTAGGAGGATGAGAGTCCTGTGTTTACCTATGCCACCATCTTGGCTGGAAGTGTGTTTGCTTTGTTTTAAACAGCACCCGTCCCCACCCCTTTCATTAGCGTGTCTCTTTTCCCTGCACTTTCCTTTACTGTACTCCTAGCTTCCCTCCTCCCAAGTAACCCAACGTTACGGTCTTGGGAGCTTTCCACTACAGGCTGTGATTCAGTAGGTCTGGATTGGGGTCCAAAACAGTGATTCTAACCAGTGTCCATTTGATGCTAATGATGCTCGTCCAGAGACCTGAAGCATTTAAGAATTGATGAGTGAAATATTTGCATTTCTGAGTGAAGGTGATGAATTATAGAGGGTGACATAGGCTCAGCACTGATGTTTCTAGGCTCAAGTAAATATGTCCCACTAAAATCTCTTTGTATTAAAATTCCCTACATAATAACCATGAGCACACACATAACAGATGTTAAAGCAGAAGTTTAAACTTAGGAACAAAGAAAAAGTAGCATTTTCCACGATGAGAAGCACAGTTTTAAAGAATGTATTCAAAACCTAGTTACATGACTCCCTTAAACCTCTCACTTGCACTAAGAAGGTGCTCGGGTCTGTGGACTCTAGTTTGGAGGTTAACATTTGTTAAGAGAGTCTTTCTTGCTACTTGTGAGTTGTGACTTTCACACTCCCACATGGGGGTGGGGTGGGGATGGAGGTGTTTGATCCCCATCTCAAGCATATGGAGAAGGACTTCACCTCCACCATCAGACAGGTTGAGATGTGACACCTGAACTCTGGGTAAAGCAGTGAGGTCCTGTTTGACTCTCACCTGAGAAATCTGATGGGCTGTGGCTGTCCTGCTTCTCTGATGGTGGCTTATTATCAATCAAATAAAAAAAATCTCATCACTTCATCTCTGCTTCCACCTTGCAGGGGTCAGAAGCCATACCTAGCAAGGGGTATATGAGTCCCATGAGAAAGAGAGAAGACCCCCATCCACACCTGCTCTCCCTAAGGCAGGCAGCCTGCTCCCAACAGGCTAAGAGAGGTGAGGGCAGTGTCTTAAATTAAGCTGAAAATTTATTACACGGGATTGGACACACCTACTGCTAAATTGAGACCACAATTTGCAACTTAAAGACCAAGGCTTTATTCCAGCAAATGGAAAAGGAGTAGCCCCACTGAATACTTTGCAAGGAGCTGTGGGAGAAAACAGCAGTTTCTAAGGCTATACTCCATGAGCCCTGCTTTGTACACACACAAACACATGCATGGGGGTTAGTTATCTATGCCTAAGTATGTGCCAGCGTCCACTGTTTTAAAACTTTCGAATCATATTTTATACTTTTCTGAAACCTGCTTTAAATGGCCAACAAGGCACTAATCGATTCTCCTCGATGGCTGTGTGATATGTGGAGATGCCCTACAGCCTCTCCAACAGTTCCCTTGTGGATGTGATTCACTTGCTTGTTTTCTTGTTCTTTTTTCCCCCCCTTCACTTAAAAAGTGTTGCAGTAAATATTCTGGCCATCCTACCCCACGAAATCTTAAGAACAGGTATTTTCACTTGTGTGGAACAGCCTGTCAGGGGTCAGATCTCTGGGTCCTAAAAGGCGGTGTGTTTTAAATTCTAATAGCTGCTGCCAAATCGCTTTCCAAAGTTCTGTTAATGACTTAAATTTCCACTAAAAATGTGTGAGAGTCCACTTTCCTTGCCTACCTGCCAGCAATGACTATTACTTGGTGTTAAAATTGTTGCCAAGCTGCTAGGGGTAAAATGGTACGCTGTTACTTTATTGTACATTTCTGTGTTTCTGCTAAATTTGAACAACTCCTCCCATTTGTAATCCAAGCGGATTTGCTGTTCTACGAATTACCTCTCTATCGCCTTTGTCTATTTTTCTGTTATTTATTGCCAGGTTGTTTTTTAGTGTTCTTTGTGTATTAGAAAGATACGAACATACTGTCCACTATATGTACATGCTTTCCCCCCAATGTGGTGTCTGTTTATTGATTATGATATCTCTTCTTATTTAAAAATGTTATTTTTATATAGTCTAATATACTAGTTCTGTATAGATTCTGGTTTTCTATTTTTTGTTAAGAAGAATTTCCATATCTTTAGACAGAGTTATTTTACTTTTTATTCATTTACATTTTAATTCATATATATTTATATATGTGTATATATATGTATGTGTGTGTGTGCATTAGATAAGTTTGCAATTTTATTATCCTCTAAATGGATAGCCAGGCAATTGTGCGTGTACCATTTGTTAAACAAAGCATTGGTCTCCCAGTGAACTGAAATACTACTTCTGTCAAATTCTCATTTATACCGGATTCTGTTTCTGGTTCCTCTGTTCTTTCCACTGGTTTCATTAGCCCTAGGTCAATACCTTATTGATTTGTTTCTAATCATTTAATAGTATATTTTTATATCTGATTAAGCAGTTCCCTTCATGCTTGTATTCTACTTTATAAACCTTAAGGTAATTTTATTTGGCTCCATCTTTTTAAAAGTGTTAGGTTTTCATGGGCATTTCATTAATTTTTTATGTTAATTTGGGGAAAAGTGGCATTCTTCCCATCAGCAAGATGGTGAGCTGAGACAGGCTACTGGCTTCCTCCCCAAAATCATAACAGAAAGTGTAGGGAGAAAAAAGGAATTGAAACTAACGAAGAGAGTACCCACACACCCGCAAAAGCTGTGAGAACGCTCCAGAAAGAAGGCAGGCTGTTTTGGACTGCTATTTACCACAGGAGGGAGCTGCAGGTGGTACTGGAGCAGCAGCCAGCAGGTCAAGCAGGTCAACCCACTGCCCCCTTCCCATCACCAAGATCCGCTGATTTCTATGACCCAAACATTTAGCGAGGATTCCTAGCATTCTGGTCTCCATTTACACACATCTCTGAAGCTGGGGTCCAGGTGCTTGCCCATGCTACTCATTGCAGGGAAAGCTCAGAGCCTGTGATTTCTCTGCGGACTGTAGGTCCAGGCTGTCCCAGCGCTTAGTGGCACACAGGCACCTATCGGAAAATCAGATGGCAGCAGGCAAGGAAGCCAGGTTAAAGTCACCGCTGTTTCATTCACTCACCTCTAAACCTCAGCTGGCTTTTTTCTGGGGCGGGGGGGAGGTGGGTAAAATAAAGGTGCTAGATTAAAGGATTCAAAGTCTCTTTTTGCAAAAATGTCATACAATTTTATTATTTTAAATCACTCCTATCATCTAAGAGCAATATACAAGACATCTTCTGGCTCTTGGTCAAATAGAGCAGCTATAAAAATTTTATGAAACAATTTAAATCTAACTATATTTGATAACATTTAAAAATTATATTAGTTTCCTATTGTTGCTATAACAGATTAGCACAAACTAAGTGTATCAAAACAACACAAACGTATTACTTATGGTTTTGTGAGTCAGGAGTCTGATATCAGTCTCACTGGGACAAAATCAAGGTTACAGCAGGGCTGACTTCCTTTCTAGGGGCTCTAGAAGAGAATCAGTTTCCTTGTCCTTTCTGGCTTGTAGAACGACATCCACATATCCTGGTTCAAGATCACTTCCCACCACCATCAAGTCAGCAAAATCGTAACTCTCTGTGTGCTTTGTTCATAGTCACATCTTTCCTTGATCACAGCCCGAAAAGGTTCTCAACTTTTAGGGCCCCATGTTATAAGATTGAGCCCCTCACCCCAGATAATACAGAGTAATATCCACACTGCAAGGTCCTTAACTTAACCTTATTTGCAAAGCCTTTAGTTATTGAAATGTAAAGGACATATTCACAGGTTCTGTATGTTAGGACCTGGCCCCTTTGGAGGATTATTGTTTTGCCTATCACAAAAAATTATCGTTAATATTTCAGGTGTGATGAAACAGTTGGAATTATGCTTAAAATAGGAATTTGTTGCCTTAGACTGGTGTTTCAGTTAGTTGGAGTGTTGTCCCCTGCACTAGAAGGTTGTGGGTTCAATTCCCAATCAGGGCACATGCCTAAGTTGCTGGTTCCATCCCCAGTTAGGGTGTATACAGGAGGCAACAGACTGATGTTTCCCCCTCACATCAATGTCTCTCTCTCTCTCTGCTCCTCTCTCTCCGTTCCTCTCTCTCTAAATCAATAAAATATCCTCAGGTAAGGATTAAAAAATTAAGTAAATAAATAAAATAGAAATTTGTTTATAGCTTTTTTTATTTGACCAAGTATCCAGATAACATCTAAACATTCCTTTTAGATGATATAAGGAGTGCTTTAACATAACAATATATATTTTATTGCAAAAATAGTTCTAGCTAATAATTTGGAAAAATAATACAATTAGGAAAAAATCACCATTTGTCAATCTTTTTTTAAAAAACATCTTCTGCTTTATTTTTGTCCTAAACTATTTAAAAAAAAAAGTCTTGGGGAGATATCAAAGGAATGCTACTTTTTAAAATAAAGCATATTTGGCATACCCTATTATATTTGTTTCAAATGTCCAAAATAGTGATTCAACATTTCTCCTGATGTGACCCCCAC
>VMDR010014864.1:0-22993 GCA_007922815.1 Macrotus californicus | reverse complement strand
TTTTCTGAGCCTTCCCCACTACAAAACCACAGAGTCAGCAGGTGGGTGTCATATCTGAGATTCATCTACCTGGCTCACACTGTTTGCCCTACCCTGGTGATTCCCTGAGGACCTGCCCCACTCAGTTTTGGGGCCTCACTGAAGTTGTTTTGAATGGCTTTTCCATATGAATGGCTTGTCTTGGCCCGAGCTTCAGATTTTTCTAAATTCTCTAAAACAAGCAACATCTGGCTTCAGTAAGTACCATGCCTCTCCCTAAGTTGCCCCAGGCCTGGCACTAGCAGAAGCTGGCCTTGATTCACAGCTGGACCTTGCCTGGACACCTCTAAGCCCAGCACTAATAGCAGCCATCTGCAGATTGCTTTGTAGCTTATGCTGAGTAACCGTGGACAGAACACATGCAGTAGCTGACCTTGCATGTGCCAACAGCAATCAAGGCTCAACTACAAAAGGAGGGTGTACACAGCCCACATGGTGGGCACACCTTGGATACCCAGCTTGGGTAATGGTGGGGGGTTGTGCCACTGGACCCTACAGGACACCTATGACATTAGGTCACTCTATCAAGCCTGGGAGACATAGTTCTACCTACTACATAGAAACAAACATAGGGAGTAGGCCAAAATAAGGAGACAAAGAAACATGGCCCAAATGAAAGAACTAAACAGAATCCCAGAAAAAGAACTAAACAAAATGGAGATAAGAAATCTACTAGAGGCAGAGTTCAGAATGCTGGCTATAATTATGCTCAATGAACTTAGTGAGAACCTCAACAGCACAAAAAAAGATCCAGTCAGAAACAAAGGATACATTAATTGAAATAAAGAACAATTTACAGGGAATTGACAATAGAGTGGATGAAGCCAAAAGTCAAATAATCTATTTGGATATAGGAAGCAAAAAACAATCAGAATGGCAAGAGGAAAAAGAATCCAAAAATATGAGGATAGTTTAAGGAGCCTCTGAGGGAATCAAGCATACTAACATTTGCATCATGAGGGCGCCAGAACGACAAGAGAGAGAGTTAGAAATTGGAAACCTATTTGAAATAATAATGACAGAAAACTTCCCTAACTTTGTGAAGGAAATACACATACAAATTCAGAAAACAGAGTCCCAAACAAGATGAACCCCAAAAGGCCCACACCAAGACACATCATAATTAAAATGCCAAAGGTTAAATATGAAGGGATAATCTTAAAAACATCAAGAGAAAAATAGTTACCTTCAAGGGAGATCCCATAAGACTGTCAGCTGATTTCTCAAAAGAAACTTTGCAGGTTAGA
This sequence comes from Macrotus californicus, assembly GCA_007922815.1. NCBI lineage: Eukaryota > Metazoa > Chordata > Mammalia > Chiroptera > Phyllostomidae > Macrotus > Macrotus californicus. Next base: position 21,707 of record VMDR010014864.1, on the reverse strand, counting down.
AGGGACTGGCAAGAAATATTCAACATGATGAAAAGCAATGACCTACAACCAAGATTACTCTACCCAGCAATGCTATGTTTTAGAATCAAAGGACAGATAAAGAGCTTCCCACACAAACAAAAACCTAAAAACCTCATCATCACCAAATCAGCATTATATGAAATGTTAAGAAGAACCAAAATATAAACAGTTAAATGGCAATAAATACATATTTATCAATTATTGAATCTAAAAAAAACAAAAATAAACAAACAAGCAAAGCAGAAACCAAATCATAAATGCAGAGAACATTTTGATCGTTGCCAGATGGGGGAGTGGTTGGGAGGATAAGAGAAAAAGGTAAGGGGATTAAGATGTACAAGTTGGTAGTTACAGAATATGGGGATGTAAAGTACAGCACAGAGAACAGAGTAGCCAAAAAACATACATGCATGCCCCACAGACATGGACAATGATGTAGAGATTGCCTGAGGGAGTCGGAGTGGAGGGGTTGTGAGGCGGGGGCAAACGGAAAAAGTGGGACAACTGCAATAACATAAACAATAAAATATAACTTAAAAGAATTTATTTGGAAATAAAAAGAATTACGCTGCAGTACCTGCAACCAGGATGAACAACAGACACAACAGGTGCAGAAGAAGCAGGAAACCCTTTTTACAGAGGGGATGTGAAAGTCAAGAGGAGGGGCTGGGAGGACCAGGAGCAAAGTTGTGAACAGAGGGCCCTCCCTGGGTTCGCAGGACCACGTGGAGGGTGCGGGTTCCTCCCCCAGTCCCTCCAAATGCCTGCCTGTGTGAAGGTCTCCATCATTATGATAAGGACAATGAGGAGTTGTTTAATGGGTGTAATGTTTTCAGTTTTGCAACTTAAAAAGAGTTCTTTTTAACTAGACTACAGAAAGGAAAACACACACTCAAATTTAGAGGAAATACACATCATGCCACGAGGAAACATGTTAAACTCACCTGGAACAGCACCTTTAAAGACCGACCGTACTGTGCTTGGGGACGAAATGATGCCACTGGGTGGAGACTAACTCATGGGCATGACCAGGTACATGTATCCCTTCCTGTCTCCAGCTGACCTCCACTTAGATGCTCACTGAGTGTTTGGTGGGTGGATGAAAGGATGGGTGGGTGGGTGGATGGATAGACGGATGGATGGGTGCTGCCTTCACTGCACCAGGACCCCTTGTTTCTTCTGCCTTAGATGCTCACACAGACATGAATCCTCCACCTTGCAGGACCGACCACCTGAGAGTCTGGATGAGACTGTGAACTCCAGGCCCACACAGCTCCCTGGTGTACACACCAGAGCTCATAAAAGCCCCTTGGATGGGAGGACCTTAGGAGATCAGGTGTTCCATCCTCAGGTCCTTAAGGTCATGGTACTGCTTCAGGGCTGTAGGGAAACCCCCAAGATGGGGCAGGACCTGGAGTCTTCTCCCTGGCTTCTCCTCTCTGGGTAGGTCTCCATGGTCCCTGGGCTGTGGGTGTCTACCACTGTGCAGGGGGAGGGGGCAAGTCTATGTCTGAGGTTCCTCTTCTGTGCACAGGGAGGCCCAGGGCTCCTCCTCAGCTTCTATGGGGCTCACTCTCCACAGCCCCTGTTCCACTTCCTTCCTTCTCCTTTTACAGGAGCCCAGAAAACCTACAGAGATGCTGTGGCTGCTGCTGGTCCTGCTGTGGGCAGGTGAATGCCTGAGGGGAGAGTGTGTGGGCTGGGGTGGAGGTGGTGGCTGACCCTCCTTTCCCTGCAGGGTCCCTGGCTCAGGATCCGGGATACCAGCTGTATGTGCAGGGGTCTGTGACGGTGAAGGAGGGCCTGTGCGTCTCTGTGCCCTGCACTGTGATCTACCCCAAGACAGGCTGGACTGAGTCTACCCCAGCTCATGGCTACTGGTTCCGGGAAGGCGCCAGCACAAATCAGGATGCTCCTGTGGCCACAAACAACCCCAAACATGAAGTCATGTTGGCGACCAGGGACCGGTTCCACCTCGTCGGGGACCCCCGGACCTCCGACTGCTCCCTGCACATTAGAGACGCACAGACAAGGGACACAGGGAGATACTTCTTTAGGGTGGAGCGAGGGCCCCATGTGAGAGAGAATTACAAAAACAACCTGCTCTCTATTCATGTGACAGGTAAGAAATGGGGTCGGGGGGAGGACACATGGCTGGGTCCTGAGGGCTCCTAGGCTGGGAAGGAACCTGATTCTCCTCATTCTGGGATGGACTCAGAGGACCTATGGGGACTGGACCCCGGGGCTGGCCCGGCACAGAGGCTGCAGTTAGGGGCACACTTGGGAATGACGTCTCCAGGGCCTGGGTCTCTGTGTCTCTCTTCTACAGCTTTGACACCAACACCTGACATCTACATCCAGGGGACCCTGGAATCTGGCCACCCCAAGAACATTACCTGTACAGTGTCATGGGACTGTGACAAAGAGTCAACACCTGTCTTCTTCTGGATGGGGGTTAACCTCACACCCCTGTATCCTGTGACTCCCAACTCCTCAGTGCTCACCCTCACACCAGGTCTCAAGCACCATGGCACCAACCTCACCTGTCGGGTGGTCTTGCAAGGTGGTGAGATCAGAGAGAGGACCATCCAGCTCAATGTGACCTGTGAGTATCGGGTCAGGACACTGGGTCCCTGAGGGTGGGGGGAGTTGGAGGTGCATGGTCTGGGGGGAGGATACTTGGGGACTGTTCTTGCAGGCATGGCTGGGGTGAGGATGGAGAGAACACCCAGACCTACCACCTTGCTCATGACTAGCCCATCATACTGCCCATGACCAATTACTTATTTCTCCTCCAGATACTCCACGGAATCGGACTATCCACGTGTTCCTGGGAAACAGCACAGGTGGGAGAGACTCTGGGTGGAATTGAGGTCAGAGGGCACAGGAGGCATATGATCTGACGTTGGGCAAAATGAAGCCCCATCACCCTTATCCACTCTCTAGTCCCGCCTCTGCCCTGTCCCCCACCTGTTCCCTGCTAGGTCTCTCTAGGTTTCCTGTGAATTTCTACTTGATCTTTCACTGTCGCCTCTGGTTGCTTCCTCACCCCTCACCTCTTCTCTCCAACACTTTCCCACGATGTCCTCTCCCTGATTCCTTGCCTCTCTTTGCCTGTGCCTTCTCCCTCTCCTCCAAGGTGACCAGTCTACAGCTGCCTGCCACGTTACCAGCCCCTTTCTGCTTGACCCCTCAGCACAGTCTCCTGACTCTGGTGCTATCGATCCTACCCCTTCCCTGAAGACCATCACAAAGCTCTGTGCTGTCCAGATCACCCTGAGAGCCCTCTGTGCCTCCGGGGAGGGCCCTTCCTGCCTGAGGAAACTGACTCAGTGTCCAGAAAGTCACTTCAGGCATCCCAGTGTTTACCCAACACTGCCCATGACTCACCAATTTCTGCAAATGTGACATCCTGCAAAGGTCTCAGATTTCAAGCTTCCTCAATCCGCACAGCCGCCAACCCCACCTGTGGCCTCTGTCCTCTCTCTCACCTGGATCTGACAGACATCTGGACCTGGGCCAGCCTCCTCTGTGGCCTCCAGCCTCCAGGTTCTCCTCCTTCAGGCTGCCACAGTTTGGGCCCCCAAATCATCTCCACATACCCCACATGTAACCCTATTCCTCCCCTGCTAGGAATTCACCATGGCTGCCTCCTCCCTCAGGGCAGAGGCTGAGAGCTTCACCTGTGTGTGAGCCTCCAATGGTCAGCCCTACGTGAGTCAGCACCTGTGCCTAATATCTCACATCAAGGTCTACCTCCCGAGGGTGCTTCCCCAGGTATACATGTGACCAGCTCTTCGTCAAATGCCCACCCCCAGTTCTGGGAGCAGCAGCTGGTCTCTCCTGCCCACAGCTCACCTCATGCATTTTCACCCCCACTGGCCTTTGCTTGCTGTACTTGTCTCGGACATGCTGTTTCCCATTCCTGTGTCTGGGGGTGGACAGAGGAGAGGGGAGCTGTCAGCCCTGCCCTCTGTCTCTCTGTGTCTCTTTAGTCCCAGAGGTCCTGGGCAATGCCACCTCCCTGAGAGTCCAGGAGGGCGAGTCCCTGCGCTTGGTATGTGAGACAGATGGCAACCTCCCTGGGAGGGTGACCTGGTGGCGGGGGAGCCTGACCATGAGCCCCTCCAAGCCCTTGGAGCCGGAGATCCTGGAGCTGCCTCAGGTGGTCCTGGCAGATGCGGGGGAGTTCACCTGCCGAGCTCAGCACCCGAAGATCTCCTTCCATTTCTCCCTGAACCTAGTTGTGCAGGGTGAGTATTAGCAGGACACCTGTGATCTGAGGTGGGCAGCGGCGGGTCATTAATCAAGACTGAGCTGTGGACTTAAGGAAACTCACACCTCTCTTCCTCTTCCTCTTCCTCTTCCAGGTGTTTCCTGTACCTCCCACCAGGTCTGTGTGGAGAAGCAGGGCTCCTGGCCCCTTGTCCTCACCCTGATCAGAGGGGCTGTCATGGGGGCTGGCTTCCTCCTCACCTATGGCCTCACCTGGCTCTACTACACCAGGTGAGTGGGTTTCTCAAGATGTTCTGGACTTGGAGATGCCATTGTGACTTCACACATCTTGTTCTCCCCAGAGCAAACCCTCCACAGAACTGATGTGTCATTTCAGAGCTTGTTTCCCCCCACAGGTTTAGAGGCTCCCTCGTGGGAAAGGCTTCAACAGGAGACTGAGCCCCGACCTGGAGGTGGTACTGGGGTGTGGGCTCCAGAGGAGGATGCGTCTCACCATTTTGTCCCATTCAGAAATCACCCTTCACCTCTGGTTCCCATGACTCTTTCTGGTAGCTCCATGTCAATGCATGGAGGGCAAGTGGGAGCTGGATAAAGATGTCAGTATTAATTTGAATTATACTTTATGTAATATTTTGCTTCTGTGGGCTTATTGTAATGTGGTTCTGCTTAGCCCATCATTAAACCCCATAATATATTGCTCTAAATCCTAGAATGTATTCTATTTAAGCAGTTTTACATGATTTTCAATTAGAAAAAGCACTTCTTTTATATTGATCCCTATATTAACCTGTCCAAGTGCTCCTTATCTCTTTGTGTGCATTCAAATTTCTCTATAGTATTAGTTTCCCTTTTCCCAGTTTTATTGGAAATGGAAATATCAGTATATGTGAGTAAGGCACACAGCACAGTGGTTCTATTTACCTACGTAGTGGAGGGATTAGCACAGTAGGTCCAGATAATATCCCTCTTCTCATATAGATGCAATAAACACAAAGGAAAAAAGATTTCTGTCTGTGACGAGAACTCAGCACTGATTCTTTTAACAAGTTTTTCTCTGCATTGTGTGGGAGGGTCAGCCGTTGTTATCACGTTGTACGTTCCACCCCTAGTTCTTATTTATGTTCCAACTGGAAGTCTCTGTCTTTTGACCGTCTTCCTTTGTTTTCACCTCCTTTTAGTTTACCTTGAATGTGAAGATCTTTCCGTAGAGTTCTTGTAATGCAGGCATGCTGGTGATCAATTCTCCCAGCAGATCTTTGCCTGAAAATGTTTCCATGAGATGTGGAAAGATATCTTTCTTTTTTTTCTATTTTTATTGATGTTCAAGTACAGTTGTCTCCATTTTTTTGTAACTTTTTAAAATTCTTGTTCAAGTGCACTTCTGTCCATTTTCCCGCCAACACTGCCTCCCACCCCTGATTTTCTTAAATGAGGAATGCTAGGAAAACATTTTGTTCTTTCAGTGCTTCACCTTCTATTGGCTTTCAGGGTTTGTTTGTTTGTTTTTTTAATGAGAATTCTGCTGTCATTTTTATCTTTTTTCTTTGCAGGATGTCTTGCTCTGGGTGGTTTTAATGTTTTTTGACATTTACTGGGTTTAAATGATATGATTATCAATTGCCTTCGTGGGTTCTCAAGCATGTGTGCTTGTGATGAAGAGAGGGAGAGATAGATGTTATCCTGGTGAGAGTTTGTTTAGTATCTTGAATCAGTTGATTTATAGCTGTGACCACAATTGTTAAAACGGAAGCCAATATTTATTTAATAAATACATATGCATTTGCTCTCTCTCTTCTTCTTCTCTGAGTCTCAAATGTTACATATTTACATTGCCTGATATTATCTCAAAGGACCTTGAGCATCTTCAGCCTTTGTTTCTCGATATTCTTCAGTGAGAACCAAAGCTATCGGTACATCTTCAAGTGTATTGATTATTCTGTCATGTTGAGTCTGCTGTTATTCTCATCCAGTGACATCTGCATTTCAGGTCATGTATGATCTCCTCTAGAAGTAGCGCTTCTTTAGTTTTTAATCTTATTATTTCTTGTCTTATTATAGTGTTGTTTTCCTTTATGTCGTTGAATATATGGAACATATTTGCAACAAGTCTGTAATGTCTTTGTCTGCCCGGTCAGTCTCCTCTGTCACGTCTGAACATGATTAACTGAATGGTTTTCTCCTGTGAAGTGTTGTAAGTTCATACTTTTTTAGGTGTCTTGTAATTTTTGACTGAGTGGCGGATAATGTCAGCTTCATGTGGCTGACTGCTTGGTCTTGTTGTATTCTTTTGAAGAACATTGGTCCTTTCTCTGGAAGACAGTCAAGTGACTTGCATGTTGGGCCAATAGTTTTAAGGCTCTTTAATTACTAGCCTCTTTTCTAAGATAGGTCTAGTGTAGCCTTTATTTTAGCATTAATATTCTCTCAACTGCATGCCATGTGCCTCTTAAAGGTTGACTAAAGGCCCGTATACTAAAGGTAATATCTTCCCTCTGTCTGGAAGGAGTGTGCACAAGACCAAGCCCTTTGTGATGTTGGGGAATTTTGCGTCTCACAGCTGTCTGGTAATTGTTCTCTCCTTAGAAATTGTTCTTGTTGGGCCTCTCGGGGTTTGCACACGCCGAGTGGTATTTTGCCAACAACTCAACCTTAGACCCTTTCTCTGCAATGCTGTTTCCTGTCTAAAATTAGGACATGCACACTTTAGGCATGAGAGCCTTTTTCAAGTCCAATGTCTGGCTCCTCAGCTCAGTGAAATTTTAGTCTTTTTTGGTGTGTACCCTTGCAAACGACATATTAGCAAAAAACCTGAGTGATTAGCAGTCTCCACATGCTTTTGGTCTTCTCTCAAAGACCGTGGATATTCCCTGTCTCTGTGTCTTGTATAAAAATACAGACTTCTGTATTTTGCTCGTTGTTGCCATTGTTTAGAGAAGAAGAATAATTCTGAACCCTGTTAGTCTCCCATGCTCAGAAGTAGAAGTCCCCAGCGAAAACTTTAAAAATATATTTATTGTGGAATAACGTATATAACATAATGTCAACTCATTGTAAGTAGACAGTTTGATGATTTTTAAAATAAATTTACAGAATTCTGCCACCATGGTCACACATTTGATGAGCTAGAAGGACCTTTTAGCTGATTTGCAATTAATACCTACTCCTTTCCGATCTTTAAAAAGTCATCGTCTGCTTTCAATCCCTAATGATCTTTTTTTTTTTTTAAATCAGCGTTTCATATCCATGCAATCCTTTCATATCTTTTTGTCTCATACTTTCAGGAAGAATTGTGGTTTAGAGGTTCAGCCATGTTGGAGTGCATGTGCAATATTTTTTAAATTAATAAACTTGAGGGTATTGACTTAAAATAATGACATTTTGTTCTCGGTGATTACACACTATTCCCCCGTAGGGATACACACGACAGTTTGTTGAGCCATTCAGCAGCTGAGGGACATTCAGATCATTTCCAGCTGCAGCTTTAAGGATAGTGCTGTTGGTTCCACTTTGAAATGTTAACAGGAGGTGCTCCATGGGCACAGTGTCCACTCAGACAGGCATAACTGTTGAAAATTTTGTCTTTAAACCACCATTTCTGGTGTCCGGAAATTGCTCTAAGAGCACACATCAGAAGATGAAATATGTATTTAAGAAAAGTGACATCCTTGCAGGTGTGACTAGGTGGATTGAGTGCCGGCTTGCGAACCGAAAGGTCTCCAGTTCAATTCCCAGACAGGGCAAATGCCGGGGTTGTGGGCCAGATCCCCAGTAGGGGGTGCATGAGAAGCAACCATACTTGATGTTGCTCTCCCTCTTTTTCTCCTTCCCTTCCCCTCTGTCTAAAAATAAACAAATAAAATCTTTTTTAAAAAAAGGAAAATTCACTAAACCTTGGTAGGAACAATGAGTTGTTTGTTGCAGCATCTGCACCCTGCCAACCACATTCCAGCTCAGCATTGTGGAAGCTCCAGGCTAGGAGGGCAGTGCCAAGAATACAGGGCTCCCCCCTCCGATCCCAAGTTGAGTGTGATAGTATCTTCCCAGGAGGGGCAGGCTGCCAGCGTTGTTTGTCCTTGCCAGGTGTGCCCTGAGGAGGGACAGTCCAGGTGAGAGCAGCTGAGACTCTGGGGACTCTCTCCTTCAGGGTGCCTCCCAGCTTATGGGCCTTAGCCTGTCACTCAAGCATGGTGGGCTGATGACACTGGGGGTGAATGGAAGGGCAGGCTGGGTAGTGTCTTCTAGGGTGACAGACATGCTCCATATCTTGATCAGGGTTTCAGTTAGAGACATAAATGCCAGTCTCACTAAGTGATGTTTTAGTTCCCTTGGGTGTCTGTCTTAGTCTGTGCCTGTTGTTACAATGAAATGTTATCGGCTGAGTGGCTTACAGACAACAGAAATGTATTACTCAGAGCTGTTTTTAAATTTTTTTTTAAATACGTTTACAGGCTTTAGAGAGAGAGCAAGGGAAAGACACAGAGACAGGAATACCGATGTGAGAGAGAAACATTGTTCAGTGGCCTCCAATAAATACTCCAATGGAGGATCAAAGCAGCAACCTAGGTATGTTGAGCAACCCTGAATGAGCATTGAACCTCCAACCTTTTGGTGCACAAGATGTCACTCCAACCAGCTGAGCCACCCGGTCAGGGCTTACTCACGGTCCTCAAGCTGAAAAGTGCATGATCAAGGCACCAGCAGATTAGGTGTCTGAGAAGGGAACACGTCTTGGGTCATAGGCAACCTGTCCTCAACATGTCCTTACACTGAGGAGGGCAAGGCTGCTCCCTGGGCCTTCTGATAAGGGCACTAGTTTTATCATATGAGAGCTCCACCTCCTGAGCCAATCACCTCTGAAAGGCTCCATCCCCAAATACCACGGCATTGGGGTTAGAGCTTCACATTGGGATGTGGTGGGGGCACAAGCCAGAGCCCTCAGTGGCAACTGGAGCTGCAGGTGGTCAATAAGCAGCAGTCATTCACGGTACCCTAGATCGGGCTGTTGGGTCACAGTGTGGTTTATAGATGACGTTTCTATCTGTGTCTGTGCTCAGATTTGACTGGAGAGGTCTGGTGTCACCATAGGTGCCACAGGTGCCTGCCTGGCCTGACATGACATCCTGTGATGGTGTTTCTATTCAGCAGAGTACCAGGGCCTGGCTGTCCCTGCCAGCAGGGGCTGCCCAGCGTTTCCTAAAGGGTGATTTGAAAACATAATGGCGTAAAAGAACAAAGGCTGGAGAAGTCAGCTGGGATCAGAGCCCAGACAGCCTCAGGCTGTGACATAAAGAATTGGTGTCTGCTTTTGCAAAATGAATCCTTCACACTGAGAGTTGACACCCACTACTAAGTAACAATTATCAGTCATCACAAAGTACTGACATTGCCAGTGTTTTCCTTCGCTGGAAATTGGAGTGAATCAGGTTCTCTGACCACAGATTTTGTCTCACAAAATGCAATCTTGATTTGAGAGAAAAGGGTGAAGGCCCAGCTAAGAGGGCCTGACCATCACATGACCCCAATCTGAACAGAGCAAGGATGTGACCACAACACCCCCACATACCGCAGGCTGTGCCTCCCCCAAAACCATATGTTCAAACCTAATCGTCTGGAGCGTTTGGGAGGGGATTAGGTCATGAAGGTGAAGCCCTCAAGAATGGTCCCGTATTAAAGAGACCTCACAGAACTCCCTGCCCTCCCCCACCACATGAGGACACAGTGAGGAGACCTTATCTGTCACCCAGGAAGTGGACCCTCACAGACGCCAAAAATCTGCCGGCGCTTTCATCTTGGACTTCTACCCCTCCCTCAGGACTGAGGTAAATGAATGTTTCCTCTTTAAGCAGCCCGGTCTGTGGTGTCCTGTGGTAACAGCGCGCCGAGACTCAGACACCACAGTAGCGCGCTTTCTGACGTGCACGTCACATGGTGGGTGAGCCTGGGTGCATGTCATTTCAGAATGAGGCTGTGAGAGTGGGACGATGTTAACGTGTTTTATATCGGAGGAGGCGGGTCTGCAGGGGACCAGGTGCGGTGGTGGTGGTGACAGCACTTGCTCTGTATGCTCCCCTGGTAGAGCTCAGATGACGAAGGTGCAGTGAACGGGGCATCGTCATCATCTGGGGCGGCAATGAGAATGAACGCAGCCTTTTGGGAACAATATTCGCAGGCGTGTCCGGGAGCGGGGAGGGTCGCCTGCCCTGCTGCTCTTCTCCAGGACGATGTTTTCCCGAATCCTGGTGCCTAGGGCTCCCCAGGGGTCAGTCTGTGCTTGTGGGAGGAGCGCCCCCTGGGGGAAGCGCGGGAAGTCCTGGCCGGCACTGGGACACAGGAAGAGGCACCTTCACACAGAGCTTGTGCATGGTGTCCCCAACTTGACTAAGGTGGCAGCTCTAGGTGACACGGAAGCTGGACTGTCGTGCTTCAGAAGGGAACAGGTGACTGCGCACGTCTCATGCTGCTGAGGGGGTGGCATCCACTTCAACCAAGATCAGAAACTGTGGGTTTTAGCCGTTTAAGGCCTTTGGTGATTTTGGCAGGACGAGTTTGAGTGAAGGGCGGATGGAGCAGAGCTGGACCAGGCTGGGCAGGATGGCCAGTCAATAAAGAAGGTCTGATTGTTGAAGGACTTTTTCTGGAAAGAGAGGAAAAGAGTACCCGCAGCATTGTTTGGAAAGGGGGAGAGAAGCTGAGGGTCTCAGGACCAGCTGTAGGAGCTTCTTAGCAGCTGCCTCCAGAAGGAAGGAGGATCAGTCCACAGGCGGGGTCACTGAAGGGTCCCCTGAGCCCTCCCTCTTTCCACTTTTCCCTGCTAATGTGGATCTGCATCTAGAACTGTCAAGCTGTCCCACCTTGCCCTGGAGTCCTCCTCAGCCCCACACCTGAGGGGTCAGCTCTGAGGTTCCAAGAGAGAAATAGGCCCAAGGGTGGTATATGGGTGAGGTGGGGTTCTGAGGCCTTGGGTCAGCTTGGAGGAGCCGGAGAGTCAAGGATTGGCATCCTTCAGCCCCAGGGCAGCTGAGGGTCTTCTCTCTCTTCTCCAGCTGAAGGGGCAGCATCAGATGGTGGTGTGGTGAAGCCACCTGAGGATGGAGAGGTTGCCGTTCTCCTGGTTCTCAGCTCCGGCAGGGCATTCCCCAGCAGAACCAGGCATCCTTCCCTCCCTCCCATTTACTTCTCCTGCGACAGGCCGCTCCTCTGTGACCATCCCTGAGAGAAGGGACCTGGCTCCCCTCCAAAAAGCCCAGTTTGGGCAGGGAGGACTGGGGATCAGAACGAAGAGGAAAGTGGATGTTTTGAACTGAATTGTGTCTCACATTTAACACATGTGTTGAAGTCTTACCCTCTAGCACCCAAAAAGTGACTCTGTGGGCCATTCAGGAAGTAATTCAGCTAAAATGAGGGCAGAGGGTAGCCCCTGAGGACTGGTGACTGGCCTTAAAGAAGAGACGATTAGGACACAGACACACACAGAGGGACAACCATGGGCGACACACAGGGAGAAGACAGCCATCTACAAGCCAGAGAGAGAGAGGCCTCAGAAGAAAGCAGCTATGGGGACACCTTGATCTTGAACTTGCACTCCCCACAGAACTGTAAGGACATAAATTTCTGTTATTTAAGTCATCCAGTTTGTGGGTATGATACCAGGCCAGGAACAGCTAGGTGTCACCTGCTCCAGGACACCTGTCCTGGCTTCACCAGGAAGGAGTAACCCCTACTTCCCCAGGACCCTCATGATCATTTCCTCAGCTTGCAGGGGGTGGGGAGTGGGACATTTATGAGCACTTCAGTCCTTCTCTGTTTCTGTGAATCTTCATTTACCGTCTGGATCCCCTTGAGGTCAGACACTGTGTCAGATTTACCTGTGTGTCCCCTGTATGCAGCACAGCACCTGCCACTCATGTGGTCCCAGGGCATGAAGTTGCGTGGGAGAGCACAGTGTCTGCACATGACCAAACAGAGTCATTTTGAGAAGGAAGGCTGGGTTAGGGGGACAGCATGTAGGGGCATTTATCCCACTCACTTGACGTCCACCTTGCCCTTTATATCACCCATAACTCCAGCCACTGGCTCCACCTCTAGGTGCAGGTGTTCTTATCACAACAGGTGTCACATGCAAGAGTCGTGCAAGTGTGTGACAGAAGAAGAGAGGAGATGGGAAGTGGACTCAGGTCTTGGCGGGGGATGGCCTCTGGGGACCAGGCTCCATGAATCCACCACACAGGATGATGGCATGGCCCTGAGACCAGCCTGTAGTTGTCAGACTTAGCGAATCAAAACACCAGGAGCCCAGATAACTCAGAATTTCAGATATAAACAATGTATCAGCCCTGGCTAGTGTGGCTCAGTGGATGGAGCAGCGGACCGGACTGCAACCCAGGGGTCGCTGGTTTGATTTCCAGTCTGGGCACAGGCCTGGGATGCAGGCCAGGTCCCCAGTGGAGGGTGCTGGAGAGCCAACCACACATGGATGTTTGTCTCCAACTCTTTCTCCCTCCATTCTCTGTCTTGAAATTGATAAGTACAATCTTTAACTAAAAACAATGTATCATTTTAGCATGGGTATGTCCCACACCATATTTGGGATCTACGTACACTAAAACAGTGATTCCTTGTGTATCTCAGAGTGAAATTTCCTGGGCATCCCACACTTTATCTGGCAAGAAGAGCCCTGCTCCCCACCGCATACCCAGAAACCCAAGCCTGCTGCACCATCCTCCATCTCCAGGGGCCCCGGTCAGAAGGGCTCACTGTGAACTTTCACTTCTGCTTCCGCAATAACCCAGGGCCCAGAAGGAGAGCACCACCGTCCACCCACCCACAGCCAGGCCCCAGGGCTAGACACCTGCCTTCCACTCCCTCCTGCAGAGGTGACTCAGGAAGGACCAGCTCAGCAAGCCCAATGCCAGGCACCACCCCCGGGAAAGACAAGTCCAAGTGGGTGAGGTGGGGTGTGGAGTGGGGGTGAAAGGGAGATTCCAGTGGTCGCAGATGAGGAGCTCATTTCACGCATCAGTCCCCTGAGCTCAGCTTCCGCCAGCCTGCCTGCCTGGGCTTCCTCTTCTTCCCCTGCTCACTTCCAGTCACAGCATCAGAGAATGAGCCTGTCCCAGGGCAGCTGCAAGTGTCGCCTGGCCAGAGATGCTCCTGACACTGATCTTCACCGTGCTGTGGGGCGGTGAGTGGGTTGAGGGCCTGAAGGGCCATCTTCGGATCAAGGACCCTAGATTCTCACTGACAGTACAAGAGGTGGTGACGGTGCCGGAGGGCCTGTGTGTGCTTGTGCCCTGCTCCTTCTCCTACCCCAGAGATGGCTGGAATGACCAAACTCCAGCTCACGGCTACTGGTTCATCCACGGAACAGAAACGGACCGTGGTCTTCCAGTGGCCACAAACAATCTGTCTCGAGCAGTGGTAGCAGAGACCAAGGACCGATTCTCACTTGTGGGCAATCCCCAGGAGAATAGCTGCACCTTGAAGATCCAAGATCCACAGAGGGAAGACAGCAAATGGTACCACTTTCGGGTCGAAAGAGGCAAATCTGTGCGATTTAATTTTGTGGATAATAAATTCTATCTGAATGTGACAGGTAAGGAACTGGCTGAAATGGGGAGGGGCCTCCCTCCCCCTGCCAACCCCTGTCTCTCATGCTGGGAGGGGCTGTGGGGAGTGGATCATGGGTCACCCTCTGAAGAACTCCATCTGGGCCTACAAGCGTGCCCTCTCTCAACCCAGCCAGGACACAGAAGCCAGCTGTGTACATCCCAGAGACCCTGGAGCCTGGGCAGCAGGTGACAGCCATCTGTGTGTTTGACATGGATTTTCAACAATGCCAAGCCCCTACTTTCTCCTGGATGGGGGCTGCCCTCTCCTCCCACAGAATCAGTCTGACCACTGCCCGCGTCTCAGTGCTCACCTTCACACTGAGTTCCGAGGACCATGACGCCAGCCTCATCTGTCGCGTGTTCTTCCCCAGAGAGCGTGTGAACTTTGAAAACAGAGTCCAGCTTAATGTGGCCTGTGAGTTTGGTGGGGACATCAGCATGGCCAGCAGGTCCAGCTGGTGGGGATGCAGGGTTGTGTCTGGCTGTGGGTGGCTGTGGGCAGGGTGTCCACAGAGAGAAAGGATTGGGGTCCTCAGATGGGTATTGGACGCCACTGGCCCTCCCTCCACAAGCATTCTTTGTCACTCCTTTGTTCCTTGTCTTCCCTGAGGACAGTCATACTTTCTGTTCCCAGAGTGGCTTCTCTCTGGCTGTGGGAAACCAAATGTTCCTCCCCAATGCCAGCTCACAATCTTGTTGCAGATGCCCCCAAAGTCCCGGTGATCAGCATTTTCCAAGAGGACAGATCAGGTACCAGGGCCTGCGTGCGGGGTGGGACGCGGCTTGTCCAGTCCTCTCTGGGCAATAAAAAGATGTCAGGAGTGTGGGGGAAATGTTGCCCCACCCCTCTCCGTTTCTCTCTCTCTCTCTCTCTCTCTCTCCATTCCTCTCTGCAGCCCTGATGCTCAAGGGAGACAGCCAACCTCTGGAAGTCCAGAAAGGCCAGTTCCTACGGCTGCTCTGTGAGGCAGACAGCAGGCCCCCTGCCACCCTGAGCTGGGCCCTGGAGGACAGAGTCCTCTCTTGGTCCCACCGCTCGGGCTCTGGAGGCCTGGAGCTCATATTGCCTGGGGTGAAGCCTGAGGATGCTGGGCGCTATACCTGCCGAGGAGAAAATGGGCTTGGCTTCCAAAGCCACACGCTGAACCTCTCTGTGCAGTGTGAGTGTGACCAGCAGGGCCTGGTTTCTGGGAGGGGAGAGGGTCAGGGCCAGGGGCTGGGGGCAGGGTCCCAGAACTCAAGGGAGACTGGAATCCAGGCCTATAGGGCAATGATTCTGATTCCAGTTCTGATCAAGGTAATTTTCCTCCCAACACCAAGCAATTCTCTGACACCCTCTGAGTGTCCTATAGTCCCCCCACTTCTGACCCTGTGTACCCGGAGACACAAATCCCACAGGCAAAGGGCTCAGACCCACAAGACTTCCCCACTTTAGGTACCAATGGCAAGTCCAGGTTGTCACCCATGCTTCTTACTCTAGATCAGAAATGCTAGATGGCCCGTTCCCACAGCATCCTCCTCATGTTTGAGAAACTGGCTGGGCAGAGCAGCTCCCAGAACTCAGAGGAACATTTTACTTACCAGATCACCAATTTGTTACAAAAGGACATGAGTCAGAACAGCCAGATGGAAGCAATGCCTAGGACCAGGCCCAGGGGAAGGGCCCGGAACTGCCATGGCCACTCCAGGCAGCTCTCTCCCCAAATCTGCATGTATTCACCGACCCTGAAGAAGCTCTCTGATCCCTGGCCTTTTGGGTTTTCATGGAGGCTCATTCCATAGGAGGAGGGATGAACTCCTTGGCCATTGGTGATTGAACTCAATCTCCAGCCCCTCCCCCTGTGGGAGGTCAAGGGTGGGGCTGAAAAGCCCAACCCTCTAGTGGCAAGATTGGTTTCCCTGGCGACCAGCCCCCATCCTTAGGAGCTTTACTGAAGTCACCTCATTAACCTGAACTCAGCTGCAGTGGCAAAGGGTTTGTCATGAGTATGGAGACACCTTCGTCACTCTCATCACTTAGAAACCCCAAGGCTTTCAAGAGCACCGTGCCAGGGGAGGGGACCAAGACCAAATATACCCCTCTTATCATAAATCACACTGTGACAGGGGCCTGCCCTTCACACCCACCTATTTCGTAGGGTGGTTTGTGTCTGTGGTGATTCAGTCCCCCACCCCTGCCTGCCACTCCCGCTGGTCTCCAGGGACCCTTTCCCCAGAGTGCAGCCCATGGCCATCTGCATCTGCTGCTCTGTCTCTGTTTCAGATGCCCCAGAGAACCTGACAGTGAGAGTCTCTCGAGCTGATGGGACAGGTAGGAGAGGGGACAGAGCAACCAGGTCTTCCCAGGACCAAACTGGGATCCCGGGCGTCTGGAATGTGTGCATGGGCCAGGGTCCTTGTGCCCTGAGCTCTACATTTCCCCTCCTCTTCCCTCTCCTAGTCCTGGAAAACCTCAGGAATGGCACGTCTCTCCCAGTCCTGGAGGGCGAAAGCCTGCGTCTGCTCTGTGTAGCCCATAGCAACCCCACAGCCAGGCTGAGCTGGGCCCAGCAGGGGGAGATTCTGAGCCCCTCCCAGCCCTCAGACCCTGGGATCCTGGAGCTGCCTCGGATACAAATGGAGCATGAAGGCGAATTCATCTGCAAAGCTCTGAACCTGCTGGGCTCCCTCCAAGTCTCCCTGCATCTCTCTGTGCACTGTGAGTGGAGGGATGCTGGCACCTGGGGGCAGGTCACCTCGGTCCTGCGGGGGGCAGAGGCACTGCTGACTCATCTCCTCGCTCTCCACAGATCCCCCACAGCTCCTGGGACACTCGTGCTCCTGGGAAGATGAAGGTCTGCGCTGCAGCTGCTCCTCCCGAGCCCAGCCGGCGCCCTCGCTGCACTGGCGGCTGGGGGAGGCACTGCTGGGGGGGAACCCCAGCAACGACTCCTACACGGTCACCTCCAGCTCGGCGGGGCCCTGGGCCAACAGCTCCCTGAGCCTCCGCGCGGGGCTCAGCGCCGGCCTCAGACTCAGCTGCGAGGTTGGAAATGTCCACGGGGCCCAGAGCGCCAGTGTCCTGCTGCTGCCAGGTCAGGGGCCTGCTGGATGTCCCCTGGAGGCGGGACCTGAGTGGGGCAAGGGCAGGGACCTGTGGTTGGAGGAGGAGCTGGGAGGGGCCTCCCTGTATCTCTGGCTGGGGGTTCAGAGGGGAGAATACAAAACCTGGGCCTGGGGTGCAGCAGGGTTTTAAAGAGACAGCCTGAAAGGGATTGCTGGTAAGACGTCTGGAAGGGGAGCAGGAAGGCTGAGCGCCTGGGGGCAGGTGGGCGGGGCGACCCGCATTGAAGAGAGAGGCTCAGAGACATTCCCCCCCACCCCACCCCCCACCTCCGCAGAAAAACAAGGATTCATCTCAAAAGGATTCTCTAACGGAGTACTTTTTGGCACTGGCGTCACCGCCCTCTTCATCTTCTGCCTCCTCCTGGTCTCGTGAGTTAGGAGCAAGAGTGAGGGGGTCTGGGTACAGGGGACAGGGGCGGTGCCAGGGCGCCCACTGAGATGGGTCCTTTCCTCAGCGTGAAGATTCTGAGGAAGAAACAGACCCAGGAAGAGACTCCGACCCAAGCAGAGACTCAGAGGCTCAGGGTCACGAGGAGGAGCACCATCCTGGATTACATCAACGTGGTCCCTAACACCGGTCGCCTGGTGAGTGGCCCTGACCCCACCCTTTGCCAGAGGGACATCAAGGTGGCAAAAGCATGGTTGTTGGATCCAAATCCTGACTCTGGTACTTAGGATCTCTGAGACCTTCACCCAAATCACTGGCTCCGTGTGAGCCTCCATTTCTTCGAGAGTTGCTTTGAGGAGCAAAACACATGCCCTGGCTCCATATGTAGCAAGTGCACCACTAAGAACATCACTAATTAATGATGTAACCATGATTAACATTCACTGAAAGGCAGAGTGTCCTCTTTATTAGCAGCGGGGCTGCCTGGGTTTATACCCACGTTGTTCATTGCTGTGTGTTCTTGGGCAAGTCACTTAACTTCTCTGAGCCTTTTCTCAAACTTTAAAATGGGGAAAATAGTACCAACCTACCACCTAGGATCATTCCAGATATTCAGTAGGCTCCTGTTGTACCTTTTAAACATCTAGAATAGTCCCTGGCACTGATTGTTTGGAAAATGCTTGACAGTTTCAGGAGAAAACATCTAGATGCTGATGACTGCGAATTTCACATCTCCCAGACTCATCCCTGAACCTTAGACTCACCCCCTGAACTCTAGACTCTCATTCAACTGTCTAGGCAGCATCTCTATGTGGATGTCTCCAGGCATCTCAAACTTAGCCTGTTCAAAGTTATACCGGTAGGTAACCACACCACTTCTGCGCCTCCTCCACCCTCCCCATCACAGCAAACGGCACATTTTCCCAGCGGCTCAAGCCTCAGAGTAATCTTTTGCACCTCTCTACTCTATCACCCCACAACCAATCCATCAGCAAATCCCCTTCAAAACACATTCAAACCCCTTCTCCAACCCCTCTCATCCACGCACCGATGTCTCTCACCTGGACACACCTCCACCTTCTGTGGGTCTTCTCTGCTTCCCACACCCTCAATCTACTTCTCTGTACATCATATCCATTTAAAACCCAAATAGATCCATCAACCACCTTGAATACAATCAAAAGGAAGGAACAAAAGATTGATACTTGCAACCGGTTAAATAGAGCTCAGGGGCAAAAGTGTTCTTAAAAAGCTGAACTCTAACGGTCCCATGTACATAATTCCATGTATATAGCTCTTTTCAGTGACAACGAGGTAGAGCTAGAGAACAGATTAGCACCTTCCCCAAGGTTAGGGCCAGGTCTCTGGGGTTAGAGTCATTCTGCATCTTCATGGTGGTTACAGGTGTCTGTCTAACCTGTGTTAGTCCGCCAGGGTGGCCACGGCAAAGAGACACAGACTGCCCTGGCCAGGTGGCTGTGTTGGTTCGAGCATCATCCCGTACACCAAAAGTTGCGGGTTCAATCCCTGGTCAGGGCACACACCTAGGTTGCAGGTTTGAATCTTGGTCAGGGCACATATGGTAGGCAACCAATCTATGTTTCTTTCTCTCTCTCTCCCTCTCTCTCTCTCTCTCTCATCAATAAAAACATATCCTTGGGTGAGGACCAAAAAAAAAAAAGCAGAGACTTTACTCCCTAATGTAACCCCAGTTTCTCCATCAGTGCCTGCCACGTGGTACTCATTCAAGTATTTGTTGAACAAACAAATGGTTGAATGAATGAATGAATAAATGAATTATGGTCATTTTTCCCTTAGGCTCGGAATCGAAGGGCCAAACCCAGCAGTCCTTCCAGGAACCCTCCTACAGATGCTAACTCCCCAGGACCTAAATCATCCTGTCTAGCCCCAGAATCAGGGAACAACCAAGAGGAGATCCATTATGCTGCCCTCAGCTTCTCCGGCCTCAGGGCACAGAATACCCGGGAGTCCAGGGACATCGGCTCGGAATATGCAGAAGTCAGGTTCCACTGATGGCCCACTGGGCTGTGGGGTGGGGGTCCTGGCTGGGGGGAAAGGCAGGGCTATAGAGAGGATGAGGAAAAGGGAGCAGAGTCTCTCTCTCTTTTTTAACTTCTTCCAGGATGGGTCATCCCATCCCAGACCTGGCATTTGCAACCACTTGACACCTCTCTCCAGAGTGATCTTCCCTAGATATACTCTTCCGCAAACAAAGATAAACTTTTTGTGTGACAAACCCAGGCACTACCCTAGCTGATTATTCCTAGCCTCACTTTTCTACAAGGTGGGAGAACCTTTAAAAATGGTTCAACATACCACTCACAAACCAAAAATGTTTTTACATTTTAAATGGCTGTGGGGCATTGCAGGAGAGTGGCCCTGGCTGGTGTGGCTCAGTGGATTGAGTGCCGGCCTGCAAACCAATGGGTCGCTGGTTCAATTCCCAGTCAGGGCACATCCCTGGGTTGCAGGCCAGGTCCTCGGTTGGGGGCATGTAAAAGACAACTAGTCGATGTATGTCTTACACATCGATGTGTCTCTCCCTCTCTTCCCATCTCTCTAAGAATAAATAAAATCTTTTATAAATAAATAGTTGGGGGAATCAAATGGTTGGGTGATGCATAAGAATATGAAATTCAGATGTCAGTGTGTCCATTAATAAAGTGTGTTGCAGCCCAGCCATGCCCATCCTTTTATGCATGGTCCTCTATGGTCGATTTCATGCAGAGTTGAGTTGTCAGCCTGCAAAGCCTAAGATATTTAGCACCTGGTCCTTTACAGGAAAAGTCTGTGGATCTTAAAGTAAACTCACCCACTTATTTTTACAGAAGGGGAAATGGAAGTGGTTTAGAAATGGGTCAACAGTAGCCAGGGCCAGCTATGGGACTGGGTGGGAGGTTTCCCGGGTGAAGATGTGCCGGGCAGGAAGGTGACATGGAGGTTGGGAGTGAACGTGTTGTCGCCCTGAAAAACCCAGGGAAGAACACCAACCAGCTGGCGAAGAGAAGGGAAGAGGAGTCTGTTTCTCACTGCAAAGTATGTCCCTTCCCTTCGTCCTTCCCCAGAGGTCATAGTTGTGATTGTTTCATAGACAGTCTTCTTGGGGGATGGTTTCCAGTCGGGCAGAAAACTAGGAAGCTGAGAGAAGATGCTGACCTTTACATTAAAAAAAAAAAAGTGATATTGCACATTGAGACGCAGGAAGAGCTGGGGGAAAAAAGTAGAAATAAAACAGAAGAGGTTATAAGTAAAGCTGAGAAAAAGATGTGTTCAGGCAGGTCTAACATGGTTTTCTCAGCTCACGCACTGTACCTAAGTGGCAGTGTCATAGGGAGGAAGGAAATGCATATTTTTTTCTTTTGAAAAAAAATTTTATTGTTGTTCGGTTACAGCTGTCTCCATTTTCCCCCCATTCATTTTTCCCTTGCCTTACCCACCCCCACTTCCCACATTCAGACCTTCACCCTACCCCCTGTTGGCCTTGTCCATGGGTCCTTTGCACACATTTCTTGATGACCCTTCCCCTTCTTTCCCCTGTTATCCCCCTCCCCCCTCCCCTCTGGTTACTGTCAGTTTGTTCTGTATTTCTGTGTCTCTGGTTCTGTTTTGCTCGCTTGTTTTCTTTTGTCGATTAGGTTCCACTTATAGTTGAGATCACATGGTATTTGTCTTTCACCGCCTGGCAAGGAAATTTTGTATTTTAAGTACCTCCTACGTATCACATTCAGTCCATTATTCATAGTTACCTCCTCTGATGATGACTGAGGTGTCCGATAAAGAGTATCTCCATTGTAAAGATATCTGAGACTCAGAGAGGCGAGCTAATTTATCTGAAGCCACGCAGGACAGTGGCTGGCTGGCTCTGAAACCACAGCTTCTCCTACCCCTCCCTGTACTTTGCAGCCTTTCCTGGAAGGGGGGCTCTTGAGTCAAAAGGACTCAAAATAGCAGGCCAGAACCCAGGCAGGACACTCGGCTTGTCTCTGGGGAGAAACTGAGACATAAAAGCCCCATCTCTGACCTAGCTTGTAGTCAACAGGATCAAGAAGAGAGGGATTTAGAGGGGTGAGCAAAAAGGTAGAAGAGATTAAGAAGTACAAATTGCCAGTTATAAAAATGGTCACGGGGATGTAAAGTACAGCACAGGAAATATAGTCAATGATATTATAATCACTATGTATGGTTTCAGGTGGGTACTAGACTTATCAGGGAGATCACTTTGTGAGGTATATAAATGTCTAATCGCTATGTTGTACACTGAATATAATATTGTACATCAACTGTAAGTGAAGAATAAATTTTAAAAAGGAAGCTAACTGGAACAATGG
>VMDR010014863.1:0-22987 GCA_007922815.1 Macrotus californicus | reverse complement strand
TTTGTTTGCTGTTTTCTTTTGTTGATTATGTTCCAGTTAAAGGTGAGATCATGTGGTATTTCTCTCTCACCACCTGGCTTATCTCACTTAGCATAATGCTCTCTAGTTCCATCCATGCTGTTGCAAAGGGTAGGATCTCCTTCTTTCTCTCTGCTGCGTAGAATTCCATTGTGTAAATGTACCACAGTTTTTTGATCCATTCATTGACTGATGGGCACTTAGGTTGCTTCCAGCACTTGGCTATTGTAAATTGTGCTGCTATGAAAATTGGGATTACAAGCGTTTTGAACTCTGCATCTGATAGGTTGACTGTCTCTTCATCACTTAGTTGTATTTTTTTTCTGGAGCTTTGATCTGTTCTTTAATTTGGGCCATATATCTTTGTCTCGGTGTACCTGTTACATCGTAAGGGGCAGAGCCTTAGGTATTCACCAGGGCAGGGCAATCCACGTTGCTGCATTGTGGTGCTGTATGTGGGGGAAGGGTCAGAGAGGGAACAATGCTGCTTGTTCAGCTCTCATCCAGCTTTCAGTCACTTCCCCCACTACCCACAAGCAAATTGGACCCATCTGGTGCTGATTCCCGGGTGGGTGGGTTTGTGTACATTCTAGGATGCTGGGGGTCTCTCCAAGGAACTCTCCTGTGAGGCTGAGAGTTTCTCCCGCCACCACAAACCCCAAGTTTTTACAACCAAATGTTTTGAGGCTTTCTTTTCCCTCTCTGGAACCCTGAATTTCGTAGTCTGTCTTGCTCCCGAGTTGTTCCTCCTGGTTTATCTGAGTGCAAGTGTGGGACTGCCAGTCACTGCCTTGCCCATCAGGTCCTCCAGCCACCACCTTGCCATGTGTCCTCTCCACACAGCTGCCCATCTCCACTCCTGCTACCAGTCTGGATGAATATTTCTCCTTTAACTCCTTGGTTGTCGGACTTCCTTACAATTCAGTATGCTGGCAGTTCTGGTTATTTTTTGTTTTTGAATTTGTTGTTGTCCTTCTTTTGGTTGTGCATGGAGACAAAGTGTATCTACCTACACCTACAACTTAGCCGGCAGTCTCAGTATGTATTTTTAAAAATTATCTTCTTTCACTTTCATCTGGTTTTAAAATTCCTTCTCTTTAATAATAACACAGCCACAAGTCCCACTATCATTGCCTTGTCATCATTAATCCTACTATGTACTCAATAGGTCCATAGAGTAGCTTCCAATCCCCACATACCACTCTCTTGTGAGCCCAGGAAGGGGGAGGTTGCTGCAGTTAGCTCTGAGATTGACCCCAGTAAATCTGGAAGGACATGGTACCAACATGTCCTTCCAGCACACTCAGAATTCAGCAGAGCAGGTGTGTGAGTTTCCATTGAAGAAGAAATAGAAACCCTTGGCTTTTCACTGTTGTAATTCAAGAGGAGAATGTGAGAGAATGGAGATGATGGGGAGGTTGAGAGAAAAGTGGGATGGAGAGAAAGTGAGAGGAAAACAAGAAGGGGAGACAGACACAGGTGAAACACAGAAGAAACAGAGAGGAAAATGGAGATGGAGAGAGGATAGATAAAATAAAGCTTCAGAGAGGGAGGAAAAGGATGGAGAAAAAGAGAGAGGAAGGGAGGGAGGGCAAGGCACTTGGGTAAGTCTCAGAGCAGTTTAGATGATGTATCTGGAAGTTTGGGGAAGTGTCCAGGAGAGGACATAGAGATGCTGAAACACCTGGATGCTGTAAGCAAATGGGCAGAGGCAAGAGTGAAGAAGGCCCATCTTCCCTGCCTCTATCCTCTGTCCAGGGCTGCCAGCTGCTAGGTCATTGCTCTTGGCCCCCTTGACTCCTCTAAAGCTTACAAAACCTGCTGTGTGCCAGACCTGCCCTGGCCCTGCCAGGGACACCTACCTATCCCTTCCCCCAATGAAACCAGGCTAGAGAAAGTATCTTGGGGAAAGGGGAGTTCCAAGAGCTATAGAGGGCCTCCCAAGCTCACCAGAAATGACCCAAGGGAGGAAAGCAGGATAAGGATGTGTATCTGCAAGGATGAAGGAGATGAAACAATCAGAAAAATGTACAGACTGGCAGACAAACAGACCACATATGAGGAGGACTTCAAAGTTCCTCTGTATCCTTCATCCCTTGTGCCTCCATCGAGAAGACTGAGGAGCCACCCCTGCCCTTGGCCACCTCTTCCTTGACTTCTCTCAGACCTGACCTGAAGCTGTCAGCTTGCAAATACCCAGTGTCTCCTCCTAGGAGACACTCTCAGGTATTTTCCCCCTTCATAAAAATCATTAGGACTTCACAGTTGGGCCCCAGCATAGTTCCAGGGTAAAAGGGAAACTGTTGGTGAGCTGAAAGCAGGGCAGCCTGCATACACTCCTCCACCTGGAGAGTTAGAAGCCGGACAGAACACCTCGGGTCTTCTCTGGGCAGCATCAGCAGCCCCAACCCCTCCCTAGCACATTGATGAGCTCCAAAACCCACTCCAGCTGCCAGCAACTGTGCCTTTAAATTGCTGTTTTCAGAGAGTGCATCTGGGCAGAGGTGGGGAGGAAGGAAACTTCCTCCCAGTCTGTCTCCTCCAAGGCTCTCCAGGTCTTGGTGACTGGTTGCTGCCCAAAGAGAGTCTCTCCCAGCTCCCACCATGTGCAGGCTGAGGCACTCCCGGAGTCTAGACAAACCAGAGAAGGAGACAACAGGGTTGTTTGTGTTAGAATCATTTCTAGGGGAAGAGTTCTGGCTCCTGACTGGTAATAGCAAGGCAGAAGAGAGTAGATGAGATAGAGGGAGAGGGTGGGGCAGGGAGGGAGAGAGAGTGAGAGAGAGAGAGAGGACTCTTAGCCTGGTCCTACTGGCTTCCTGTGAGCTGGACAAGTTGGAGGGAGGATCTGTACTTTCAGCAGACACCACAGGATATTCCCTTACCTCAGGCTGAGAAAGGAATCCAGCCAGGGTCCACAGCATGACAACTCAAGTTCCTGCAACCCTCTCCTTTCTTCTCCTCTGAACCCTGCCAGGGCAGGTCGTCCTCAGGTGAGCTGAGTCAGGGTGAGAAGGAGTTACATGTATGCAAACTCTGACAGGGAGTAGCAGGGGCATCTGTCACAGTTTATTCTAATTTTGCAAAAAAAAAAAAAACCTTCTGGAGGGCTTCAGGGTATGACACCCATTTTTCCAATCAGAACCCAGGAGCTTTACATGAAGTGGGCTAAGGCCACGGAGCTAGTGGGAAGACTTCTGCATGGGTGAGAGCTTTCTGGGCCTGGGGAAGTGCAAGGTAGCTAAGCCCCAGAACAGAAGCCATCCAATTCTATCCCCCTACCAGTTTGGCCACACACTGTCCACATCCTCAAAAATGACACCAACATCTGCCAGCTGCCCAACGAAGAGGCTTTGAGTAGCAGGGGTTTACCCCAAACCACATCAGAATGAATCTGGCCTGACCAAACTTTGGCTCTCTGCAGTTACCCTGCCTGTGTGCACATGGCTGCTCAAAGTCCCTGGATGGGCACTAATTGTCAGTCATTTCCTGGCCTTGCGGGCAAGACATGCTTTGGGGTCCCTTTCTTATTAAACCAGGAACCAGTCTAGATGGACCTGGGCAGGAAAGATGACTGCGGCTTGGGCTGAACTGGTTATAAGAACAGTGCTTCCCAAACTGGAAGGAGGATGAGGGTCACCACAGTACTATCCCCCTCCTCTTAATTCAAGGAACACACCAGGACTGCTTGCCACTGAGCAGTCTCTGGTATTACTGCTTGCAGACACATTGGCTGGCTGGCAGACAGGGATGCAATATGTGGGGGCTGGTAAACCCCTGAAGAGTGAAAAGCAATCCAAAGTGGAATGTCAGTTCAGCTGGAGTTAATAGGAGGATGCAGGCAAAGTGGGCACCCAGCTGGGCCTTGTTGGATCTCCTGGAGGGGAGGTTGCCTCAAGGCCCAAGCTTCAGCAGCAGCATTCCCACTTGGACAATTAAAGCAAGGCAGCCCCTTAGAAAGTCCTGAATCTAAGTCCTTTATTGTACAAATAGAAACTAAGGACTAGAGCGGGGATGTGACCTGTCCAAAGTAACTCAGGTACCCAGGAGCAGATCAGAGTTCTCTTCTTACCCCACTGCATTGCAACCTTCCCTGTCTGCCAGCATTTAGGAATTCCTAGAGTGAAAATCTCATAGTGATGCTGCTCTCAGGTCTACAGACAAGGTAACCCCAGAATAAAGGGGCTGAAATAGGGGTTGGAGCCCAAAACAGCTAAGCCCACAGCCTGTGCCAGGGTCCTAGGGATGGGGCTAGCAGGGGAAGTGACCTGAGGGTGGGGTTGAGAAAGATGGCAAGGATCTGGCTGCTACATGTGTGGGGCCATATGGACTGCCAAAAGGCAGGTGGCCCATGGCCAAAAGTAGCACCTGGCTGGTATGGACACCTTGTGGAGAAGCCATGGACTTCTGCTTGCTCTAGCACTGCCACTAGCATCCTCAGATTTTCAGTCTCCTAAGGCTACCTGCTCTGGCAGCCCCTGATTGGGGTCAAGGTGGCCTCTTTGCCAGGGTAATGGCTTCCTCTCACTCAGGAGATTCAAGAAGGCAGGACTTTAGGAGGTTAAGGTATAGCTGCCATAGATCTTTCTTTACTCTGGTTCTTTGGTAGCCCACCCTAGCCTGCTTGCATAATGGTATTATGGTATTATAGATGGACTTAGTCTTGAAGTCAATAGCTCTGTGTTTGAATCTTGACTTTACCATTTACTATCTTAGCTCTTTGATAGTGAACAAGTTGCTTCACCTTGCTGATCTCTAGTCTCATCAACTATATAACAGGATAATAATAGTAGCACTTATTGAGAGGATTGATGTGGGAACTAAACTAGATAAGGTGAGTAAAGCATTTAGCATGGTGCCTTAGCTATATTTAATATTGTATCCATCACTGGCAGGTGCATAGATTTACTGGGAAAGAGGAGCCCACTAGCTCAAAGGAGACTCAGACCCAGAAGGACAGCAGTCACCTTGACTCCAGACCCACAGTGCAGCAGTGTGGGAACTAGCTCTAGACCTGGTGCATTGGTGATGGCAGGAAGAGCAGGAGTCGCAGGGCCCAGCCATGAATCCAGCCTGAGCTCAGGCCTTGAGCCCCACCTCTGCCCTCAAGGCTTTGTTGAACCCCTAGTCCCTCCTCTAGCTGTTCGCTGGTAAGCAGACAAGAAGTCATGTGGAAACAGCTTTGCTGCTCTTAAAGGGAAACTTGTCAAAGGAAAAAAGGGATGGCCTCTAGCATAGGCCAAAACACACTGGCTCCTTACTTAAAAACAATCTGTTAAGAGGAAAAGATGGGAGTTGACCTTCTCAGCATGGCCATCTTTACTAGGAGGCTTTTCCATGATACTAGAGCCCTGCTTCCCCACCTATTTCGTTGCCAAAGCATGTTCACCTGCCTACAGTTGCCACAACCCTGAACTGTGGTACACCTCAAAACAGTTTCCTGCTAGATCAAATGCCAGAAGCCAAGCCTCTCTCTCCAGAAGCTAGGTCCTAGAGCCAGAGTGGCTCAGCATGAAGGCCAAACAACTGAAACCAACTGTCAGGGATGGAATTATTCTTGAGCCCCTTCTATCCTTGGCTAGGCCAGATAGGCAAAATGTTGTCATAGCCACATTTTTCCAATGTGTGGTCACTTTTCCTTGAATACACTCAAGGCACCTTCAGAATGAGAACACTGCATGAGGCCTCAACCTTGAATTTGTGTCCTGATCCTGTCTCTCGCCATATCTGAGACTATGGGCAAGTCATTACTCTTTCTGTTTGTTTTTTTGTTTTAGATTCCACATATAAGTGAGATTATACAGTATTTGCTTTATCTGACTGGCTTATTTCACTTAGCACAATCCCCTCTAGGTCCATCAGTATTGTCTCAAAATGGCAAGATTGCATTCTTTTATTGCTGCATGATATTTCAACATATGTATCTACCACATCTCCTTTATCCATTTATTTTTCGATATACACCTCGGTTGCTTCCATATCTTGGCTATTGTAAATAATGCTGCAATGAACATAGGGGTGAATATATCTTTTCAAATTAGTGTTTATTTTCTTTTGATAGATACCCAGAAGTGGAATTGGAGGATCATGTGGTGGTTGTCTTTTTAATTTTTTGAGGTTCCATACTGTTTTCCATAGCAGGTGCACCAATTTACAATTGCACAAGTCCCTCCTCCTTTGTAAGCCCCAGTTTTCTCATCTGTAAAATGGAAATAATAGTCCTCATCCCCATCACACTGAGAATGGTGAGGAAAAAAGATCTAATATAAATTAAAGCCATCTTCTATGACTAACTGGTAATCTGCCATGTTGGTTTATGGCTGTTTCTGTTCTCATTTTGCAAATGGGCACCCAGAGACTCACCTTGTCCTATTCTCCTGCCTGATGAGGAGACCAGCCAGACATGGTTAAGGACAGGGAAAGAAAGGGTCTGTGATAAAGGCAGAATACAACTGGCCTTAGACATTTTTAAATCTCTCCTGTCCAGGGTTGCCTTGGCAAAAGAGGAAATCAAATCTGGGACCAAGGGTTCCCCAACTATGTTGTCCTCTGATTTCCTTGACAAGCTTATGGGGTAGACATCTGGATATGATGCCAGGATTTGCCCCAATTTTAAAGGTAAGAAGCATTCATCCTACAAACCCCACCCACACAACTTTTTGGAGACACACTGCTGATCTAGCTCCTATTGCCTGCCCCAAAGGCAAGAAGTTGGAGGTACAAGGCTAACTCTTTTGGTTCAGAAGGAGCCTCTCCTCCCCATTGCACATGGGTCTGTATAGCTGGCACCGCCATTTCCCAGCAGTGCCCTGGCCTCAAGCTCAAGGAGGGAGCCCTGGAACCTGTTCCCAGCCATCTGGAATGCCCCGACAATATGGCTGTGCTTTACTACCTACCCTTAGGCCCACCCATAAATGTGACCTGCAACATCTTCCTCTACAGTTTTGGCTCTATCACTGAAACTACCATGGTAAGGTCTCTCTGTTCCCCTCTTCTACTCTAGTGTGAATGGGTGAAGCCCCCCAGATAGCAAGCATTTTCTTCTTCTGCTGTCCTCTCCTGGTTTCATGATGATGGCTATGCCCATGTTATGTATGAAATTGGTCACTGGGAGGAACACTTTTCCCAGCCCATGGTTTCAGTGCTAAAGGCAGACTAGCCTAAGCAGTAGATGGTCCAGCCTGGGGGATAGCCTGGGAGGCTTTGGAATCAGAAAACTTGTGTTCAAATCCTGACTCTACCATTGAATAGCTGCTTGACCTAGGCAGTTCTCTTTTTGTCTCAGTTTCCTCATCTGGAAAATGAGGGTCATAACAGCACCTTCCTCACAGGGTGGGTGTGAGATTTAAATGAGATGAAGCACATAAGGAAAGCATTTAGCAGAGAGCCTGTGAATAGTAAGTGCTCAATAAATGTCTTCTCCCTTCCTATCTTTCCCATATCAGCCTACTTTGGCTGCTTCTCCCATGGAAAATGCCCATTGCCTCTGAGATGTGCTCCCAGCATTTCTACCTTATGACTCTCCTATCCATGTAAGGCTGGCAGGGTCCCTGGAATAGCACTGTCTCTGATGGGCCCATTTCTGCACCCTCGTAAGACTATGAGGTGAATGTCTTCTTGGGGCAGCAGTGGAATGACCCATGCCTGGCCTACAGAGAATATCCTGACGACTCACTAGACCTCGACCCTTCCATGCTGGGCTCTATCTGGAAACCCAACCTGTTCTTTGCCAATGAGAAAGAGGCCAATTTCTATGAGGTGACCACCGACAACAAGTTACTGCACATCTTCAAGAGTGGGAATGTGCTCTACAGCATCAGGTGTGCCTGCTGGGAGAGTTTGGGTCAAGGGGAAGAAGCCAGATGGAAGCTGAGGTGTGGAAGGAGGGCCCCTTTGTTATGCTTGGCCCCAGGAAGCCAATGCCACTTCTTTCTTACTGTTTCTGCTAGACTGACCCTCATTTTGTCTTGTGGAATGGACCTCAAGAACTTCCCCCAAAGACATCCAGACCTGCATGATGCAGCTGGAGAGTTGTAAGTGTCCCTAGAGAGTCATGGAATAAGGCCTGGTATCCCAGCTAGTTAACTCCATCCTGAGATATTCCAGACAGGAAAAGGGCATCCCAGAGCAGGGAGGAATATCACTAAGCACTCACAGTCCTTGGCACAAATGAGACTAGAAGCCATCATTTGCTAATACCCAACACAGTGTGTTTTCCCATCTCCATACAATTTTCCAGCCTGGCTGTTTCATGGGGCTGGAGAATGGGAAGACCCCTGCCTTACATACAAATTTGTTTGTGCTAGTTGTGGGGGGTCATTTGAGAGGCACTTCCTCTGCCCAAAGATGTGTTCCCCTCACAGTGCCTTAAGTGTTTCTACCTCAACTCCCCCTGAGTTAAGACATTCAAGATGCCCGTAAAACTGCCAGAGTTGGCAGGGGTGGGGTACTCTTTGAACCCTGATTCCTCATGAACACAGATAACTTGTAGAGAAGTGAACAAGGACAGTTTTAGACATAGAACAGTGCCCATGGTGGCAAAATCAGCCAAGGGTTATTCTATGGCAGAGATGCCAGCCTACAGTGGCTGCACCAAGTGCAGAGAAGCGAAAGGACAACAAGGTTGAATCATCACCCATGTCCACCCCTTTGCCATCTCCTGGGCATGGTGACACAGTGAAATCAGGAGACATCCACTTGGTCTTCAGGGAAGAAGGCTCATTAAGCCGTTTCCAGCATGTAATACTTTTGATTGCTAGAATGTGTCATATACAGTCAGCTCTTTACAGTTCATAAACCACTTTCATGACCAGGTTCCCATTACCCTCTTACAACAACTTTTAAAAGTAGGTGAAACAATTTACAGAAGAGGAAGTGACTTGCCCAATGTCATACAGCTACTCTAGTCCTACTCCAGGCATCCGTGAGCCTTGGTGTTTCTGCTCCCATTTCTGTCTGACAGGTGTGGATATGGTCATAAATGTGGTAGGAGCCCTCACAAATTTCTAGCTCTCTGTGAGCAACCTGGCATGTTCAGATGTTAGCTCTCAATTTTCCTGAGTTAAGGGCCCTGGCTAAGAGTCTGTGGTATACACGTTATCCCATGCATGACTAGCATGGTATAAATAGCCCACTCCTCCCTGGGGTGAGTTAGCAGAAGCCCTGGTTCTGGGGCTGGCTCAGCTTGAGACATGTAGTCAATACACATGCTTAGTCTCCTGGGTTTGAGATATGGCAGGAGGTTCCCAGTTGGGTTCCTTGACATCTTTCCAACCTTTTGATCTTCTTTCTAGGTCTGCCAGAATAATTTCTCTTTGGGTCTTTCTAAACCTTCAAAACTAGGTAGGAGAGGAATCTGGAAATCTTTCTGATTTTCCCACTTATGATGGGCCTGTGAGACAATTGACCAAGTACCCTCTTCAGAAATGTTTCCCTTTCCAAGACGAGCATGGAGCTCCTAAAACCCAGGTCTTACTCATCTGTTCTTTCCTGCCAGTTCTAACCCTCACCCTACCTCTATCCAACCCCCACACTCTGCAGCCTTCTGCCATCTTTGTCACTTTCAGTTGGCTATACCATGAATGGCCTCGTGGTTGAGCAGCTGAAAGATGCTCCCATTGTACAAGTGGCTAAGGGGCTGACTCTACCCCAGTTTATCTTGTGAGATGAAAAGGATCTAGGCTATTGTACCAGGCACTACACAACACAAGGAAAAACCCAGAGTCTTTACTGGCATTGAGTCACAGGAGGGTCTCCAGATGGGAGAGTAGGGGCCAAGCAGCAAGCCTCTGTGTGCCAGATGTGGTGTTAAGAGGTTTATATTCCTCATCTCATTATGGTAGGGGTTATCAGTCACATTTTCTAGAAAGGGGAAACTGAGGTTCTAAACAGCTGATTTAGAATTCAAATTCAGATTGGTCTAATTCCAAAGCCCATATTATTGTCCCTGTCATATGCTCCAGAGTAAATGGGCCAGTGCTACTGAGTAGAAGGAATGTTCTACTTGTCTTGGGGCCAACTTTGTGGGAAGGTATGGAATCTACATCTGGAAGTAGTCAATGGCTGCACTAAACCAGGAGGGAATAGGCCTCAGGGCACTGGTGGCTTCTTGTCCACACCTCCTACTGCTGCCACTGCTGCCCAACTCTCTTCAACTGGTTTGTCTTTCCAGGTGTAAATATGGGCCAGGAAGTAGAGAGGGGTTTCCCAGAGCATCTGCACCCTAATACTGCCTCATTTCCCCTGGCAATTTGGCTGCCAAGAGTTATGACCCTGAGATAGAGGTCACAGGATGAAGAGGGGATATCCTAGGTACCTCCCATGGTGTTCTAACATGCTTTGGGTGCCACCCTATGAGTATGTGTGTTTGTGTATATGGGGATACGGGGGTTGAGGAGAAGAATGGGCCATTGAATTTTAAAAATGCTGGTGGGAATGGAAATTGGCATAACCTTCATTGGGGAAAAAAACCCTGGCAATTTGTATATAGTCCCCTGGGAGCCTACTAAAATGTTGATTCCTGGGCTCTACCCCTCAGAAATTCTGATCTTTATTTGAACAACCATCCTGAGAATTCTGATGAAGGGGGGCACACTTTGAGAGTTTTTTTAAATTAAATGTATTGGGGTGACATTGGTTCACAAAACCATACAGGTTGCAAGTGTACAACTCAATAAAATATCATATCCCAGCTGATCCAGGTATCCTCACTCCTTGGAATTTATTAAAAGAAAATATTATAAAGTATCATATTGACTTTAGACCACAAGAAGGCTCCTGGATCACTGTTTATACTAGCAAAAACTTGGAATTGTTGTAAATATACACTAATAAGGCAGAGGTTAAATAAATTACATCTTCTTCTTTGCCATTATGGGGTCACCCAAAAGCACTGATCTCTGTCTGTCTGCCATTCTTGATCTATACAACTGCAGGTGGCTCCATGCAAAATGGAAGAACTAAATGGAACTTTCTATTAGAGACTGACAGATTAGACCTAAAGTTGCATTAGGTGGAGGAATGACTCAATTCTCTTGAGATACTACAATCTAAATGGTCCATAGTTCTTAGTAGTAGTGAGGAGGGC
Organism: Macrotus californicus; assembly: GCA_007922815.1. NCBI lineage: Eukaryota > Metazoa > Chordata > Mammalia > Chiroptera > Phyllostomidae > Macrotus > Macrotus californicus. The sequence goes on along the minus strand of VMDR010014863.1, from coordinate 11,883 downwards.
AAAAAGAGGAAACAGAAGCCAGTAGAGACATACATTGTTAAACCATCCATCCATCCACTCACCCACTCATTCATCCAACCACCTATCCATTCAAAAAATATTTACTATATGCCAGGCACTCAGCTAGGCACTGGGGATTTAACAGGGACACAGTAGAAACTGTCCCTACCATCCAAGTGCTCACAGTCTAGTGAAGGAAATGGCCAGTTGTATTTGATGGATACTAAAAAAATTGTAGGTAACCTGGGCACATATAACAGAAGCAACAAACCCAGGCTGGAATGATTATGAAAGGCTTCCTAGAGGATGTGATATCCAAAGCGAAGAGTAAAAGTTATACAGGTAAAGGAGAGGGACACAGAGAGATTGTCTCCTTAGGAGACTACTAAAATAATAGTTCATGGCAGGGTCATAGATTGCAAGGGGTGAGATGAGGCTGAAGGAGTAGGCATGCTAAGGGGAGTATAGACTATACTGTAAGGTTACTGGAGAGCCAGTGAAGCAGGGGAGTGATATGATCACATTTAGATTTTGAAAACAAAACTCTGACTAGCATTTTGAGAACAGATTGGAGGTGGCAAGTATAGATGCAGGGAGACCATTTACTAAACTGTTGCAGTCCTTCAGAAGAGCTAGGATAGCGAGTGGATGGATTCCAGAGATATTTAAGATTTATTATTAACACACTCATCCTTAACAAGACTTTCTTCCTGCTGCTTAAGGTGTACTTTTCTTTTGATGGTCCAAAGCCCTTTATGGACCTCCCTTGTCATTACTTCATTGTTAAACTTTGTAGCAGTTACTAGACATCCCTGGGGGCACAGTGGGACTGGGAGATGGTGAATGAAATAGGTTGCCCTCTTACTAGTAGGTGGCAAAACAGAAACACCAAAGGATGCTTATTAATCAGGGTTGCATAGCAACCCATTACCACCACCCACTTCAGTGGAATTCCCCTAAAAGAGAGAACAGGGTTTCATCCACCTTAGCACTGTTGCCATTTTGGGCCTGATAATTCCTGTTGTGTGTGTGAGAGAAGGGGTGGGGCGTGGGGGTGGGTCCTGTGCATTGTAGGATGTCTAGCAGTGTCCCTGGCTTCTACCCACTAGATACTAGTAGCGGCCACCACCCCCAAAAATTGTGCAAACAAAATTGTCTCCAAATATTGCCAAATGCCCTTGGGGGGAGGGGTTTTTCCTGGGTAAAAATCACAGAGGTAGAAGGTTTATCCAGTGAGATCTGCTCCTTACCTGGAGTCTGTAGTACCTTCACTGTCCAACATGGCAAAAGCTTGTGAAACAGGTTGTCTGTCATCAATTCTGCTCCTGCTGGGGAGCCCTCTAGGGTGAGCTCAACAGCTTAAAACTATGTAGGGGGTCAATCTAGTTAAGAAGGTTAAAGGATTTCATAAACCTGAGTTCTAAACCCTCTCTTGGCTCCACCCAGCCACAACCCTGTTCCAGGAGAAGTGAGTGTCCAATATTCACAAGGAAAATGAGATAGAAAAGTAATTAAGGGCTGCCAAGGCAGGTAGTGAAAGGATAGCAATAGGGACTGGATAGGTGATGTGAAGGGTACCTAGAAATTAGAGAAGCTTCCATAGCCAGGGGTAGGTAGTACTCCCTTGGGATCCCTTCTCTGTTCTGCTCTCCAGTGTAGGAGATAAGGCCCCAGCTCACCACTAAGCTCAGTTCTTCAGCAGGGCCTCTCACAAAGAGCAGCAGGAAAAACCATGGGGTCAAGGGAAGAATAGGTGTGGAGGAGGGAAAGGAAGAAACTCCTAGTCTGATGTTGAGACTGCTGCTCAGCACCCTGAACCCCAAGATTACGTCTTCTCACTGGGTAATCTTGCCTAAGACTTTCTCTCTGGCCTCAGGTGTCCTCACGTGTCTCATATGGGAATAGCAAATCCTGTCCAATTACCACTGTGGCTGTGAGAACCCTAGGAGATAACAGGGCCAACAAATGCAGAGTTCATGTTCGTTGATATTTATTGGAGAATAGAATGAGAAGAGGGTAAAAATAAAAAGAATAATAAGAGCAGAGTCAGAAGCAAAAGTACAAAAGAAAAAGTAGCGTAGGGAGGAAAGACAGATGGAAGTGGAGGGTGGACAGTGCAGAGAGATGAAAGATGATCTCTGACATGGGACTTCAGACAACTGGAAATATCGTGGAAAGCTTCTTTAAAAAAAACAGAAGAAATTCAGGATAAAATTGAAAAACAACAGGCAGTTGATAAGGGTTGACAACCCATTGGATAGGCCATGGGAGGACTCCAGGAAGGTTGACTGCTCTGTTGATAGATATTGCAGGTGTCCTATGTGAAGGCAATCAACATCTGGATGGCTGTGTGCTTGCTTTTCATGTTTGCTCCCCTGCTAGAGTATGCTGCTGTGAATTTTGTTTTCTGTCAGCATAAGGAATTCAAAGCAGAGATGCTAGCACATGGTGTGCATAACTTAAGAGGGGCCCACTTCCTTTCTCCTCAGGACTCCTTTCTCCCTACCACTCTTGCCACAAATCAAGAGCAAACCTAGAATTGCAAGCACTAGATAGGCAATCAGGAACCCTGGATTCTAGACCCAGGATGGTCACAGATAAGTGCTTTAATTTCTTTGATTTCATTTTTTTAATCTGTCCATTGGAACACTAATCCGTACAGGGAAGTCTACTAAGGTGATTTAGAGCATGGGCACAGAGCCTGGCACATAAGCACTGAAAAAATGTGAACCAGTATTAGAACCTTATCATGTTAGTTAGTCAATATGAGATTGCTTTAAGAATTAGTGGTGGTTACGCCTGGCTCTCCCCCTACCCAGGAGAAAGGTACCCCAGGTTGTCATATACTGATTAAGAATTCAAGAGTCCGCACTGGTCTCTTTCTAGGGGAGCATTATAAAAGGGTCCCCATAGCTAAGCTGGAATTGAAAAACCATCCCTTGCCTCTTCCAACCATTGGATTTCTCTGGCTTGATATTCATTGGGCACATCAGAGGTGTTGGGTGTGCCTTGTTCTCCCTCACTCTTATTTGTTAACCCCATTTCTTCTACAATAGAGTGATCACCTGGGGAAATTGAGTGGGTATCTTGCAGTCATGACAACGGAGGCAGTTTACTCCCATTGCCCAGACAATAGTGCTGGATACGTTGTCATGACAACAGAGGTACCTGAGCCACTCTCACAGAAACAAGTGTCCAATTAGGAGCAAAGACTTTGCTGAGCTACACACTGGTCTCTTAATCATCAGACAGAGTTCTGGTGTGTCTTGAGCTCTGACTCCTTGCTTTATGCCTAATATGGAGGCTTTAAAGCCAAAGGGACAAACACATATGATCTCTGGGGCAGGTGAAAGGGGTTGGGGAGAGAAAAATGATGATCTGAGCCCCGTACTGGGGACACTCTAACACTAACACTCTTCTAACACCCCACCTCCCACCTCAGCTGCTACTGAACCTCTACCATATCTCGAAATATCTGTCTCTTATTTGTAACATATCTGTAAGAATATCTTGAAAACTACTGTCTCTTGCTAAGATCCCTTTCTGTTGAGGGCAAGGCTCGTCTCATTAGTGGTTTTGAGGACAATTCTTGCCTGGCTTTAATCCTTTAGCTGGGCCCTGGGAAGCTCTTCCTCTAGTGGAATGATCCATAACTGCATCTCCTTAAATAGGACCCATTCTTCAATAGACCTACTCATATAAGCCCTTGTTATCCCAAGCTAAGGTGTAGAAAAAATATACAGACTTGGCACAAGAGCAAAAGGCTGCATTCTTTTCTAAGCTAACTGTCCCTACCCCCTCTTTATCTATGTTAAACCTGCCTGCAGGTACCCAAATGTTACCTTTATAGGAGTTTTGATTTTGATGCCTTCTCAATGCCTACGTTGGAAAAAAAGAGCAGGCTGATGAACAGCTCCAGAGTCCTTTTGCCAACTAAATTGCTTGTGTGGGTGTCCCAGCAACAGAAGACTGCAGCAGCTACTGTAGCGCTACTCCAGATTGCCACTAGTCCCACCACCTCCCCTGCACTTCTCCCTCCCCCAACTGCCCACAGCCTACCCCTCCCCTTTTGTTGTATATAGTTTGGTCCTGATCTTATAATGGAGACTGTCATTATCAATTGTCAATTATGACAAAGTTATAACAGCAGCTTGGGCCCTGCTTAGGCTCCTGGATCCTGCCTGAAAGTGAGCTGGGCTTATTATTTATTAATGTAAATAAAACCTCAAAATCCAAACCGGTGTCATTAGTCCATGTCCCACTTAGAGTGTCTGAAAGCCATTGCTATCCCAGTGAAATGGTAGCAGGGATCCTGGAAACCACTGAGCAGGCTGGAAAAATTGATGCAGAGTTAATCCATTTCAAAAAACTGTCTCTGGGCCCTGCTGGAGAAGCAGCAGTATTTAGTTTGAGAGGAGCCCTTTTAAGGGAGGGAAGATAATCCATATGCTTTTCAGGGAACCCTTAGCCAAGAGCAAGTTAGGAGTGTTCTAGGAGCCCACCACTTGTTCACCTGGATCCAGGCTTCACACTGTTTTTCTCTAGTCTCTCCTCAACCACATGTTTTTACTGCATGGTAGTCTTCTTCCATGTCACTTTCTGAAGTACTTTACCTTTTTCCCCATACATTTCTGATTTGTCTTCACAGCTCATCTAAGTGTCATAGGGAAGGGTCTGTCTCTTGTTTTTATAACCTCAAAGGGCCCTAGTACCAGGCTCTGGACACAGCACCATGAAACCCAGTTCAGCAATCTTTGCAGGCTGACCGGTGAGGGCTCTCTTTCAAGCTGGACAGAGAGAAAGCTTTGACATTATCAATAGAATACTTTGAGAAATGGAAGAAATTTCAAAATACTGCCTCTCAGGGGGTTGGCCTCAGAATGCTGCTTGCCTAGCACCCTCCCCCATTCTCCAATCTCTTCTTTTCATTTCAATACCTATTATTCAATACCTATCACTCTTTCCCATCTCCACACCTCACCTCCCATACTGTGCATTCCTTCCCCAGCTTGGTTTTGGAATACCTTCCCTCTCTAGTTCCCCAGACTTCCTCCCTTATATATAGCTACAACAAAAATGTTCTATCTCAACAGCCATTGAAGCCATAATACGGTGTTTAAATCTCCATTGTCCTTCCCAACACACACACACACACACACACACACACACACACACACATCCCTCAGAATTTGGCCTAAATAGCTAACACCCAAATCCAGGACCTCTTGGATTTCAGGCCACTCAGCTTTGCTCTCCCAACTACAAATGGTACAATATGTTACAAAAAAATTTAGGCCATGAGCACCTTACTCTATTAGCCACATTTTCCCTCCTGTATAAATAGCATTTTTCAGCCTGGGAAATATTTGCAAATAATTCCCTTTAGATTTACTGTGATTGGATAAAAGGGAAAATAATTAGATCTATAGAAGCAGAACAGCAGTTGTATTTAACTTCCTCTTTCAGAGCTTTTTGCAAACAAATGTATTTTGTGCTTATATCCTCTAGCTGGGGGGATGAGGGGAGCAAGATGAGCAGTTGGGAATGGGAGATCTGAGGGACCTGACTGGAAAGCAAAATAGAAAATCATTTTATTTATCCCCTTATTTTTCAATTACTTGGGAGATATTTTGTTTGCCTCTGGTTCTTCATTTCTAAAGTGGGTCCAGCACAATCTCTCATGTAGGAATAATTTGGATATGAATTTGAAAATACAGGTGAGGTAAACCAGGGACTTTGGTAACTGAGGTTATGTAAATAACTTTGAACAAAGAGCTAAGGCTGCCCCACTACAACTGAGGGTCAAAGAACAACTACAATTGTGAATTGTCTCTGTCCTACATATGTACAACTATCCTCACAAAATTTAGCAAAATCAAGGAGCAAAGCTCTCTGCTGGGCAGACTTAAGAGAGATTCTTCCCTCTGCCAAAGGTGCCACTCTTTCTAAAGGCTGAGAACATCATGACATTGTGCCAGAGTAGGGCAAGAAGGCATTGTTTTTTCTGCCAAGGAAAAAAATTCTTCAGTTACAAAGTAATATTCTTCCATTTGAGCCCTTGAGAGAATACTGGCTTCATGCGAACAAAGCCATTCCCTGTCTTATATTCTGAAGCATGTGGCTCATCAGGCCATTTGTTTTTTAAAAGATTTTTATTTATTTATTTTTTAGAGAGAAGGGGAAGGAAGGAGAAACAGAGGGAGGGAAACATCAATGTACTAGAGATACATCGATTGGTTGCCTCTTGCACACCCCTAACTGGGGACCTGGCCCACAACCTAGGCATGTGCCCTGACTGGGAATCAAACTGGCAACCTTTCGGTTTGCAGGCTGGTGCTCAATACACTGACCCACACCAGTCAGGGCAGGAAACCATTTATTTATTTAACTGATTTCCACTGGTTGTCTATTAGATGCCAGATATTGTTCTAGGCACTGGGTACAGAGCAGTGAACAAGACCAATGTTCTTTCCCAAATTTGTACCATGAGCCCAGTAGAAGCAGGGAAAGAGATGGGATCTGTTATTGAGTCTCTGGCCTGAGCTTGCCTTCCCCTGATGCCTGGTGATAGGCTAGACCTTCTAGTGATGTAATAATCAAAGGGCACTAGGACCCACCAGACCAACATCTTATCTGTGAAGCCACTTTACAATATGTTACCACAGCTGCAAGGGTCCCATTATAAAGATCCTATAATGTTTTTCTAACTGCACAGCATGTATAAAAATCTACTTTACTCACATTTTATGTTTATCTATGTCACATCCATTCAATGTGCATATATCTTGTTCTGTTTCAGCACTGAAAGTCCTTAGTCTCAGGACACCTTCTTCATTCCTGGGCAAACCAAGAAGATAGTTGGCATCATCCCTTAAGGGAGCATTTCACTTCAGGTGATTTCTTAGATAGCTGAAGGTTTTATTCTTATAAACGACAATACTCTTAAAAAGTGTAACCATCTTTGAGTGAAGTATTTCTAGGTTCTGGCATATATTTACTTGTCTTCTGCTAATTTCCAAGCTGTGAGGCAGTGTGTCCTTTAGAAGTAGACAGATTTAGGCATGTTTGAGTTTTATATAAGTCATGTAAATAGGATATGAGTGGGGGCCTGAAGGGTTCTTATATGAGTAAAGCTCTCTCTATTAATCACTCAGAGGTGCTCTCTCTCTCTCTCTCTCTCTCCCCCCCCTCTCTAACTTTATATTTCTGCCCTTACTTCCTGGTTCTCAGCTGTGTTATAGCTACTTAAAGTTGTCAGCTGACGATAAGATAAACAAACTTTTCATAGTCTGCTACATTCCTTAGTGCTTATATAAAATTTACTTCCATAATGCATGCAGCATAGATAAAAGGAATGTGTATTAGGTAACAAATGTTACCCTAGATCAGGGGTGTCAAACTCATTTTCACCGGGGGCCACATCAGCTTTGTGGTTGCCCTCAAAGGGCTGAATGTAATTTCAACTCCTTAACAGTTAAGGAGTAGTTACATTTAAACAGACCTAAAATTATTTCGGCCCTTTGAAGGCAACTGCAAGGCTGATGTGGCCTCCAGTGAAAATGACTTTGACACCACTGCCGTAGATATACTGACCCCTATGTTGAAATTAGCTGATTTGCAGAAAAACTCATGTATCTGCAATAGAGTAATCAGCTTTACCCTAATTCGGATAATCCACTATGTTATTTAAAACTTTTGGAATTTTCAGCTTTGAGTCAAGATAAACATTTTTTTAAAAGATACCATGCGCATAGAGAATTAACTCTGAAGCTCTTGAAAGTCATTGAATTCAAGTTCATCAAGTCTCACAACCTCAGCTGTGCCTTTCTAAAGGTTTCATTGTTCTGTTTATTCTGTTTATTATAGTCAGAGATAACTTGACTTTGAAATGTTCCTCCCAGAATGGTTTGGCACTTCATTGGGTTTTAGATAGCTCTAAGTGATGTTTTGCATTTTAAAAAAGCAGCTTGGGGCTTATCTGCAAATGGAAATGGAACCATAATATACCATACATATCATATATAGCTACTTAGCATACATGTATCTCATGAGTAGTTTTGTGGCCATAAAAATGAATGCAAAAGGCATTTGTACCCAGATACCTCATCTACATAGCCCTCACCTATGAGATATTTGTATGGCCTGGTCTCTATCCTTCTACCTTAGAACTATGACTTCAAATTCTGCCTTTTCTTCCATGTAATTCCAGGAGGAAGATATCATCCAAGAAAGTCACTTCTATTTTTGTGGCTATGGCCCAGTCCACTGCCTGCAGGCAAGGGATGGAGATCTAATGGAAAGTTCTAGCATTTATAGCCCCAGCTACCATCCCCTCTTCTAAAGGCAGAGAGAAGCCATATGGGAACTCTACATGGGCTGAGCCAAGAGGATTGACACCATCTCTCAGGCTGTCTTCCCTTTCACTTTCCTTACCTTCAATATCTTCTACTGGGTTGTCGATAAAGTGCTATGATCAGAAGACATCCACCAGATACTCTGAATACGGTTGGGGCTAGAGAGTTCAGCTGTTGGCTTCCTGCTTCCTTCTGGGTGGGCTTCCTCCCTCCATTAGATTCCATCAGGAGATTAAATAGTTCCTTCCTGACCTCCCACTCAGAACTTCATCAGCTGATCCCAAAACTATGTGGGTCTACACTACATAATGCCAATGATGGCTGCACAAGATGGTTTGTCTACCCTAATCCAGATTTTCTCCATGGCATCTATCCCAATTCTAATGAGAGTAAGGTTTGACCATGTTCCTGGAGCCAGGATGACCTTCTTCCCTTGCTGGAGACTGTTTTCCATTTCTCCAGTGGAGACTATTCAGACCACTTCTACTAGATTCCAGCATTTGTTATCTTAATCTGCACCACTCTTCACCCTGCCACCTCCCACCCAGAGCCTGGTCTTTACAGTGCCCTCTGTCCCTCCTACCACAGGCTTAAATAAAAAGTCTTTCCCATCCACAGGTGCTGCCCTTTGTGACCCAGTCAGGTTCCTCGAGTGTGGTAGGAAGACAAGGTGACAGGTTCCCCACCTCTCAGCAAGGCTGAAATAGTCATGGGCTGAACTGGAGTAGGACATTGCTATACAACCCAACAAAGAGGTCTTCAGGTCTTCTAAGATGCTCAACACTGTCAGAATGGGATCACGAATTTTGAACTCTCAGAAAGACTACCCTCTCAGACCAACCTGAACTTCCTAGTCTCAGAATGGGTTGTATTCCCTAACTAACTAGCATGGTGACAGGGCATGTTTACCTGCTGGAGAATGTAAAAAGAAAAAAAATGCTTACTCTTCAAGGATCTTGATGATGCTAGAAAATATTCATGAAAAGTGAAATCCAAGGTAGTAGGACCTAGGAGGAGAAGAATACAGAAACTATCATCAGAGTCTTTTGTTGGCTTCAGTTTCCTTTGTTTTTCCCTTTTCTCCAAAGTCTCTTTATTTCCCAGGATCCCTCATTTACAACTTTGTCCTTCACCTTCTTTTAGTAAGCAAATAATAGTATCATCCAACCTTGTGCAGGATAAAGTGGGCTTTGAGGCACTTGGGAAGAACTAGGCATACAGAGGAACCCCACCCTGGACAAACATTCACCTCAGGGTAGTAGTTATAGAAGTTAGAGAGCCATGAGTTGGAATTATTTAACCTTTCTTGTGTTTTCTTTGTCTTTCTATAGTGAGGAGGGGTAGCAGTCATTTGAAGACACCAGAAATGTCAGAATAGAGGCTGTGGCAGAATCCATTTCAGGCCTGACATAGCACATGGACCTGGGGAAACAGGGGCCTGGTACACTGAGTCCTTTGAAATGACTCAAGTGCAGGGCTAACAGCTGGAAGGCAGTGGTGACCAAATGATCTTTAAGCATCTTGACCTTTTCCCTGGACTTAGAATAAATAACTATGTAAGTCCAATCTCTCTCTCTCTCTCCACACTCCCTTCTCCCTCCCTCTCTTCCCCCTCTCTTGATCCCTCCCACTCCTTTCTCCCTTCCTCTCTTCCTCAAAACTGTTCCAAATTGAAAGTCAATAAATCTAGTGACCAGAGAAAATCCTATATTCAAATCAAGAACTCAGCTTTTTCCTCCCTTTTACCTATTGATCTTGTCTGGTCTTTCCTGTTCACTGAGATATTCCTCTTGTTCATCTCTTGACTTTGAAAAGAACATTCTGTGCTGACCAGGGTAGCTGGACCAGAGGTTAATCTTACTTATGATATTAACTATGATTCTGGTGGCAAGGAGATTCAAAACTAAAGGACTGGCTTAAGGGAGGAGGTTTAATTAAGGGGCAGAGAGTTCCTGTTTTCCAATTTCTGCCCAGGTAGTGCCAATTAATGAGAAGCCACAAGCAATACCCTTTTGAAAGAAGCAGAGAGTATCTCTTTGATAATCTCTATGGCAGGGCTGGGGTGTCAGGCTGCTGCAGCCCGAAAGCGGGGGTAGCGGGGGGTGGACTATGGAGATGAGCTTATTTCACAGAGCTCTACTTGTTATAGATCTTGTCCAGATGGGCCAACTACACAAATCTGCCCTGTTGGAAGTCTCAAGAACAATGGCCTGGAGACAGCTACAGCACTGAGCAATAGGGCCTGCCCAACTGGGACTCATCTCAGGGCATCAGCTGGTGCTGGGAGCCAAAGAAGCCAAAGTACCAGCCAACATAATAGTCCAAAGGAGTTCACAAAGCTACTCAGAGGCAATGCCAGGTGGAAGGTACTTTCCCTCCCTATCAGAGCACCAGAGTTTAGAAGGGAGACATATGGTGTCAGAATCAGGTACAAATGGCTTTCATTTTTTTCACCTTTCCTATACATGTACTGGGGAGGGGAGGAACACTGGATCCCACTGGAAATGTATGTCACCTGTAAATCCACTTAATCATGAAATTCTTGAACTTGGACCCTTCTCACCACAGTGAGTTGGCATGAGATGATATAAGAGACTCACTTGGAGGTGACTTCCATTAACCCTGATTCTTATTACTATAACTATATTACTATATTACTATAACTATGATTCTTATTACTCATCCCTCCAGAGACCCACACTTCTTTCTGCCTGGGTCACATATGAAGTGATTTTGAGTTTTAAAACTTCATATTTTCCAATAAGAAAAGACTTCCTACATAAATAAAGTGTTTTGAGTGTTTTGTTGATTAATTATTAATATTTAATGCCAATTAAATATTTTATAGATATATTTTTCCAGAGAAAGGGCTTTATTTATTCAGCTGTTGAGATTACCAGTGCCTCCATCATTTCTTCAGTTTGCTCTGCTCTTTGAAAAACCAGTGATTTGGCTTCCTCTTGTTCCTCAATCCACTAGCAGGGTTTCTGGCTCTCCCAGAATTCATAGTCAAATCAAACAGTTTTCTGTGTGGAAGAAAGGTAGGAAATATAATCTATTCCTTTTACTTTCTCCAATAAGCCTTTTTCCTCACCTATCACCAAAGAACTGACGTTCTTTTAGTTGAAATGTTAAGTTGACTCCTGAAGTTCTTTTTCCTTTCCACTGAGCCATGAAAATATCCCAACTTTATCCAGAATATATCACCTCCTGGGAATCTTTATATGTGTCTCCTCTTGCCTTTCTCCATTTTCAATTTACTATTATCAGTGTTGTAATAATTATTATTATCTTATCATTTCTGGTTGTCAAAATCTTAAATTCAAATTCACTTGGTGGGATTAAAGATCTTCCCAGGCTGCTCTGCTGATGAAAGACAAATCAGCTAAGCATGAGAACCAACAAGGGTTTTAGGAACCCAGGTAATATAATTACTTGCTGAATGGAAGAAATGCAGAATCAGCCCATTGAGAGCAGAGATTGCATTTTATACAACTTTTTAGTCCACACAATTCCTGATACATAGCAT
>VMDR010014862.1:0-22999 GCA_007922815.1 Macrotus californicus | reverse complement strand
GTAATCATGGGATTTTTTTTACTCTGCTGTTACAATGGATTACATTAATTGATTTTTTAATGTTGAGCTAGCCTTGTATAGCTCAATTATATCCCACTTGATCATGGTGTATAATTCTTTTTATACATTGTGAGATTCAATTTGCTAATATTATTGAGGAGTTTTGCATCTATGTTCACAAGGGACACTGCTCTGTAATTTTCTTTTCTTATAATGTCTTTGTCTGATTTTGATATCAGGATAATGTGTGCCTCAGAAAAGTATTCCCTCTGTTTTTTTCCTCTGAAAGAGATTGAAAAAAATTGGTATAATTTCTTCTTCAACTGTGTGGTAACATTAATAAGTGAACCCATCCAGAACTGGTGCTTACTATTTGGGGAGTTTATTAATTATTGTCTCAGTTTATTTAATAGATACAAAACTATTCAGTTTGTATATTGTGTGAATGTTGACAGCTTGTGCTTTTTAAATAATTCAATCGAGGTTATCATATTTGAGGACAGAGTTGTTCATAGTACTTCTTTATTAGCCTTTAATGTCCAAGAGGTCTGTAGTGATATTCTTCCTGTCATTTCTGATATTAGTAATCTGGGTCCTCTCTTTTTCTTTATTTTCTTTTATTTTTTTTGTAATTTGTTGTTGTTCAGTTACAGTTGTCCTGCCTTTTTCCCCATTGCTCACCCCTACCCCAGCCCCCCCCCCCACAGTCACCTCCACTGACCATGTCCATGAGTCCTCTATTCCTGTTTCTTTGCTTGCCCCTTCCCCTTCTTTCCTCCCTTATTCCCCTCTCCCCTCCCCTCTGGTCACTGTCAGTTTGCTCTTTATTTCCGTGTCTCTGGTTCTATTTTGCTCATTCATTTGTTTTGTTCATTAGGTTCCACTTAAAGGTGAGATCATATGGCATTTGTCTTTCACTTCCTGGCTTATTTCACTTAGCATAATGCTCTCCAGTCCCATCCATGCTGTAGAGAAGGGCAGGAGATCCTTCTTTCTTGTACTGTGTAGTAGTGCATTGTGTAAATGTACCGCAGATTTTTGATCCATTCATTTACTGATGGGCGCTTGGGCTGTTTCCAGCACTTGGCCATTGTAAATAATGTTGCTATGAACATTCAGGTGCATAGTTTCTTTTGAATTGGTGGTCCAGGATTCTTAGATTATAGTCCCAGCCATGGAATTGCTGGATCAAAAGGCAGATATACCTTTAGCCCTTTGAGGAAACTCCACAGTGGTCATACCAGTCTGCATTCCCGCCAACAGTGTACTAGTGTTCTTTTTTCTCCACAATTTCACCAGCACTTTTTGTTTATTGATTTATTAGCCCTGGCTGTTGTGGCTCAGTGGGTTAAGTGCCGGCCTATGAACCAAAGTGTCAATGGTTCAATTTCCAGGCAGGGCACATACCTGAGTTGCGTCCAGGTCCCCAGTTGGGGGCATGTGAGAGGCAACCACACATTCCCTCTCTCTAAAAATAAATAAATAAAATCTCTTAAAAAATAAAAAAATAAACTTTGCAGGCCAAAAGGGATTGGCACAAAATATTTAAAGTGGTGAAAAGCAAGAAGCTACAACCAAGACAACTCTACCAAGGTATCATTCAAAACTGAAGGAGAGATAAGAACTTTCCAGAAAACAAAAAGTTAAAATAGTCCATCATCACCCAATCAGTATTACCAGAAATGTTGAAAGGACTTCTTTGAGAAGAAGAGGGAAAAGAACTTAAAAATGAATAATAAAATGGCAACCTACACACCTATCAATAATCACTTTAAACATAAATGGATTAAATGCTCCAATCAAAAAGACATAGGGTGCCTGAATGGATAAGAAAAAAAGACCATTACATATACTGTCTACGAGAGACTCACTTCAACGTGAAAAACACACATAGACTGAAAGTAAAGGGATGAAAAAAAAGATGTTTCATGCAAATGAAAACAAAAAAGCAGGATTAGCAATACATACATTAGACAAAATTGACTTTAAAGCAAAGGCTATAATAAGATAAAAAGGACATTTTGTAATGATAAAATAATCAATCCAACAAGATGATATAACCCTTGTAAACACTGATGCACCCAACATAAGAGCAGTTAATATATAAAACAAATCTTGATGAACATAAAGGGAGAGATTAATAGTAACACAGTCATAGTTGGGGATTTTAACACCCCATTGACATCTTTGAATAAATCTTCCAGAGAGAAAATCGAAGAGAAAACAGCAGCTGTACATGACATATCAGGGAAGATGAACTTAATTAATATTCAGAGCATTTCCTCCTAAAGCACGAGAATATACATGCTTTTTAAATGGACACGCAACATTTTCCAGGATAGATTACATGTGAGACCACAAGACAAGCCTCAGTAAATTTCAGAAGGTTGAAATCATACAAGCATCCTCTTCAACCAAAATGGTATGATACTAGAAATCAATTACAAGAAAAAAAATAAACAAACACGTGGAGGCTACATAACATGCTACTAAATAATAAATGGGTTAACAATAAGACCCAGGAAGAAATCAAAACATGCCTTGAGACAAATGAAAATGTAAAGACAATGACAGCAATCTTGAGAAAGAACAAAGTTGAAATTGTCTCATTACCCAATATTAAACTATACAATATGAGACCATAGTAATCAAAATAGCATGGTGCTGCATAAAAGCAGACATATAGATCAATGAACAGAATAGAGAACCCAGAAATAAACCCACTCCTCCCTGGTCAATTAATCTATGACAAAGTACGCAAGAACATACAATGGAGTAAGGACAGTGTATTTAATAAATGGTGTTGGGATGATTGTAGAAATACGTGCAAAAATGAAAATAGACAACCTCTTTACACCATATCCAAGCTTCACTGGAATTTCTTGAGTGTTTTTAAAGAAAGATTGCAACACAGGACCAGGCTTGTTGCCCAGAAAGAGCCGCGGGTGGCAGGCAGACTGGGCGGATGGGGAGGGCCTCAGATAGGAGTGATGGTAGGGCTAGCAGAGCTCCCCAGGCTAACGTAGATTCGGATCTGGCTGACGGGCGCAGGGCTCACACAGGAATCACGGCGGCCTTCTGCTGTGCAGGAGGAGGACTCAGCGTAAGGACGATGGCAGTTGTCCCTCCAGCCCTTACACTGAAGCCACACATCTGAGTCTCTCCCTGTATGTCTCTGGCAAGCACTCCCCTCCATTGTTCTTCCTCTGCAACCCAAGGTGAGTACCTGCAAGTGAGCGTATGTGTGCTGGCCCTTTAAGAGGACATCTGGCTTTCCAGCAGCTTTCTGTGTCTCTGGGAAAAAGAGAGGAATTCTTGCTGATTTTCACAGCCAGATGTTATGTGGATTCCTCTTCCTGGCCTTGGGAGCCCACTGTGGACCTGGGGCCCCTCATTCCTCAGGGAGTTCCCTGGCAGCTGAGATATCCTTCTCTCTTCTCAACTGCCACACAGGTGTGGGGCCAACCCTATTTTTTATCCACCCCTCCTACTAGTCTCCACAGGGCTTTTTCTGTAAATTCTGTTACACTTCTGTTCAGCTGTTCTTCAGATGGTTGAGTATTCTATAATTTAGTTGTGATTCTGGTGTGTTCATGGAAGGAGGTGAGCATGGCATATGCCTGTTTCGTCAGCTTGACTACAACCCAAAATCTGCATTCTTAAAGTTCTATAAAGTTGAAAAAGAAATTACAGCTAGGGAAAAAATACTTTCAACTCAATTATACACAGTCTAATTTCTCTAACAGAAAATAAACAAAGGATGAATGTACAATTTACAGAATAACTGCATATGCCTTTAAAGTATTTAAAAATGTGTTTAAATACATACAAAGTATTTAGAATGTTCTTATTTAACCACTATTTGTATTATTATTATTATTATTATTATCTTTCCAAATAAAATAAACGCATATCAAAACTATTAGATGTTATTTTAATTTTATCAGGTTGGCAAAGATGAAAAACCAAATAATACAAGTATTGGTAGAAGTATAATAACGTCAACTGTCAACAGTAGTTCACTCTGAAAAGTGGTGGGCTAAAATCAGTGAGGGAAGACTCACTTATGTCTCTTCATTGTGTGCTTTTATTA
This sequence comes from Macrotus californicus, assembly GCA_007922815.1. Classification (NCBI taxonomy): domain Eukaryota; kingdom Metazoa; phylum Chordata; class Mammalia; order Chiroptera; family Phyllostomidae; genus Macrotus; species Macrotus californicus. The sequence continues at coordinate 18,906 of VMDR010014862.1, read as the reverse complement.
CTTATTAGAAAGAAAGTGATAGAGAAGGGAAATTCTACAGTCTGGAATGATTTTGAGAGGTCTTCCAGAGGACTTGAATTTAGATAATGTTCAGAAAGATGAGAGAATTGGTGGAAACATACATCAATTTGAGTTCCCCAGCCTGGGATACAGGCATCAGCTAACAAGCACCATCTGATTTCAAAACACAGATAAGCACCCCGGTCTCAGAGACTGCCCTGTGCAGACGCCACACTGAGCCAGCAGGTTCTGAGAGCAGGGAGAGTCAGCACTGCCTGTGGGTGAGCAACAGGTAAGACTGCAGACAGGCTGCATTACCCAGAGGACAGAACAGAGGAAAGGGAATTAGAGCTCACTTCTAAAGTCATGTGCCAACAATGACAGCCCGATCAGGCAATTTCCTTTTCTTATTGTATTTATTGTTACCATTCACACTCCTTATACGCCCTCCCCCACTGCAATCACCACACTGTTGTCTGTCCGTGAGTCCTTTTTCCTGTTTTACTCAATCCCTCCTCCCCCTAACCTTCCCCACCCCCAGAGTTGTCATCTGCTCTCTATCCATGAGTCTGTCTCTGTTTTGCTTGTTAGTTCAGTTTGTTCATTAGATTCCACACACGAGTGAGATCATATGGTACTTGCTTTTCTCTGACTGGCTTATTTCACTTAGCATAGTGTTCTCCATGTCCATCCATGCTCACAAAGGGTAAAATTTTCTTCTTTATTACAGCTGAGTAGAATTCCATTGTGTAAATGTCCCAGAATTGTTTTTTCCACTCATCTGCTCATGGACACTTAGGCTGCTTCCAGACCTTGGTGACTGTAAATAATGCTGCAATGAACATAGGGGTACTTATGTTCTTTGGAATTCGTGTTTGGGGTTTCTTCAGGTATATTCCCAGAGGTGGGACTCCTGGGTCAGAAGACAGATCCATTTTTAATCTTTTGAGGTATCTCCATACTGCTTTCCAAGGTGGCTGCAGCAGCCTGTGGTCCCACCAACAATGAAAACGGGTCTGCCTTTCACCACATCTTGTTTGGTTGTTGATATATGGATGATGGCCATTCTAACAGGAATGAGGTGATATCTCACTGTGGCTTTAATTTGCACGTCTCTAATGATTAGTGACATTGCACATCTTTTCACATGTCTATTGACAATTGTGTGTCCTCTTTGAAGAAGTGTCTATTCAGGTCCTTTGCCCATTTTTAAATTGGATTGTTTGTTTTTTTGGTGTTGAGTTTGATATATTCTTTATAAATTTTGGATATTAACCCCTTATCAGATGTATCAGTGAATATGTCCTCCCATTGTTGGGTTGTCTTTTTATTATGTTGAAGGATGATTTCCTTTGCTGTGCAAAAACTTTTTAGTTTGATGTAGTCCCATTTGTTTCTTTTTTTTCTTTAGTTTCCCTTGTATGAGGAGATATACCAGAAAAAATAGTGCTATCAGCAATGTTTGAGATTTTACTGCCTACGTTTTCTTCTAGGATTTTTATGTTTTCAGGTCTTGCATTTAAGTATTTGATCCATTTTAAATTTATTATTGTGTGTGGTGTAAGAAGATGGTCTAGTTTCATTTTTCTGCACACTTCTGTCCAGTTTTTCCAACACCATTTATTGAGTCAACTATCTTCACCATTGTATGTGCTTCCTTCCTCTGTCGAATATTTATTGACTATAAAAATGAATATAGCAATATGATAAAAAATATCACAAACTGCAGTTGAGTGAGATTTATTCCAGGAATGCAAGGTTGGTACAACATTCACAAATCAATAAATGTGATACACTACATAAATAAAAGGAAGGACAAAAACCACATGATCATATCAATAGCAGAAAAAGCATTTGATAAAATCCAGCACCCATTTATGTTAAAAAACTCTCATCAACATGAGAGTTGAAAGAACATATCTAAACATAATAAAGGCCATATATGACAAAACCACTACCAGCATCATACTCAATTGGCAAAAACTACAAGTGTTCCCTTTAAAATAAAGAACAAGACAGGGATGTCTTGTCCACTTTTACCTCTTATTCAACACAAAGTCCTGGAAGTCCTACACACAGCAATCAGACAAGAAGTAGAAATAGAGGGCAACCCAATTGGAAAGGAAGAAGTAACATTGTCTTTATTTGTAGATGGCATAATACTGTATGTAAGGAACCCCAAAGATTTCATCAAGAAACTAGTAGAACTGATAAGTGAATTCAGCAAAGTAGCAGGATACAAAATTAATATCCAGAAATCAGCTGCATTTTTATATGCCAATAATGAACTATCAGAAAGGGAAATTAAGAAAACAATCCCATTCACGATCACTTCAAAAAAAAATAAATTACCTAGGAATAAATTTAACCAAGGTGTAAAAGATCTGTACTTGAAAAATTATAAGACACTGAAGAAATTGAAGAATATAAATTGATACAAATAAGTGGAATTCTACCCAAAGCAATCTACAGATTCAACACAATTCTTATCAAGGCTCCAATAACATAATTCACAAAACTAGAACAAATATTTCAAAAACATATATGGAACCACAAAAGGCCCTGCATAGCAACAGTGATGCTGAAAAAGAAAACACGTTGAAGAAATCAGTCTACACTGTAAGGCCATAGTAACAAAAACAGCATGGCACTGGCATGACAAAGAGACACATAGTTCAGTGGAACAGAGTAAACAGCCCAGAAATAAAGCTGACCAGGCACTTTCATTCCTTCATTTATTCAATCACTCTTCAGCCTTTTGTTTCTTTTCATTTATTTTAATAAATATTGAGTGTCCACCATATTCAAGGGTCTGAAGTAGCAATGATAAAGAGAAAAACAGAGGTCCTGCCTTCATGTAGCTTAGAGTTTACATAGAAAGGCCAATATTAAGCAAATAATTATAAAGGGAATTACAAAAATGGTGTTATCAGGGAATAGACAATGTAATATGCATGACCCTTAGTCCACATACTTAAGAGTACAGGAAATGATAGATTTCCTTATTTCATCAAAATAAAATTAAAACTTCTATCCGGAGTACAAAAACAACTCCTACAACTCAGTAATAAAAAGGTAAATAATTCACCCTGGCTGGTGGGCCTCAGTGGATTTGATGCTGGCCTGAGAACCAAAGGTTCACCAGTTTAATTCCCAGTCGGGGCACATGCCCAGGTTGCAGGCCAGATAGATACCCAGAAGAGGGAGCTCGAGAGGTAAATATACATTGATATTTCACTTTCTTCTTCCCTCTCTTCCTATCTCTCTAAAAATAAATAAAATCTTTTTTTAAAAAAGACAAAGAGAAGATGGAGGTGTAGGTAGATAAACTTTATCTCCTCGCACAACCAAAAGAAGGACAACAACAAATTTAAAAACAAAAAATAACCAGAACTGACAGAAAATAAAACTGTATGGAAATTAGACAACCAAGGAGTTAAAGAAGAAATATTCATCCAGACCAGTAGGAGGGGTGGAGACAGGAAGCTTGGGTAGAGAGGACTCACAGCAAAGAGACGGCTGGAGGACCAGGGTGGGTGAGGCAGTGGATGGCGGAGCAGGCGGTCCCACATTTGTGTGGGGATAAATCAGGAAGAACAACTGGGGAGTGAGACAGTGCAACGCAGGATTCCAGCTTGGGGAAATAAAGCCTCAAAACCTCTGACTGAAAAAATCTGTGGGGTATAGGCGGCAGTGGAAGAAACTCCCAGCCTCACAGGAGAGTTCATTGGACAGACCCACAGGGCCCTAGAATGTACACAAACCCAGCTACCCAGGAATCAGCACCAGAAGGGCCCAATTTGCTTGTGGGTAGCAGAGAAAATGACCAAAACCTGGCCAAGAGCTGAGCAAGAGACATTGTTCGCTCTCTGACCCCTCCCCACAATGCAGCAACAATATGGGTTGCCCTGCCCTGGCAAATATCTAAGGCTCCACCCCTTACTACATATGAGGCCCGCTGAGACAAATAAATATGGCCCAAATGAAAGAACAGATCAAAACTCCAGAAAATATACAACTAAGCAATGAAGAGATAGCCAACCTATCAGATGCACAGTTCAGAACACTGATAATCAGGATGCTCACAGAATTGGTTGAGTATGGTCACAAAATAGAGGAAAGAGTGAAGCCTATGAAAAGTGAAATAAAGGAAAATGTACAGGGAACCAACAGTCAAGGGAAGGAAACCAGGACTCAAATCAATGGTTTGGAGCAGAAGGAGGAAATCAACATTCCACCAGAATAGAATGAAGAGACAAGAATTAAAAAAAAAAAAAAAAAAAGAGAGAGGTTTATGAACCTCCAGGACAATTTTAAACATTCCAATATCTAAATCATTGGGGTGCCAGAAAGAGAAGAGGAAGAGCAAGAAATCAGAAAGTTATTTGAACAAATAATGAAGGAGAATTTCACCAATCTGGTAAAGGAAATAGACTTCTAGGAAGTCCAGGAAGTTCATAGAATCCCAAACAAGTTGGACCCAAGGAAGCAAACACCAAGGCACATCATAATTACATTAGCCAAGATTAATGAGAAGTAGAGAATCTTTAAAGAAGTGAGAGAAAAGAAGACAGTTACCTACAAAGGAGTTCCCATAAGACTGTCAACTGATTTCTCAAAAGAAACCTTGCAGGCAAGAAAGGGCTGGAAAGAAGCATTCCAAGTCATGAAAGGCAATGGACCTACATCCAAGATTACTCTACCCAGCAAAGCTATCATTTAGAATGGAAGGGCAGATAAAGTGCTTCCCAGATAAGGTCAAGTTAAAGGAGTTCATCATCACCAAGCCCTTGTTATATGAAATGTTAAAGGGACTTATCTAAGAAATAGATGATCAAAAACTGTGAACAGTAAAATGACAACAAACTCACAACTATCAACAACTGGACCTAAAACAAAAACAAAAACAAACTAAGCAAACAAATAGAACAGGAACAGATTCACAGAAATAGAGATCACATGGAAGGTTATCAGTGGGGAGGGGGAGGGGGAAATGGGAGAAAAGGTACAGGAAATAAGAAGCATAAATGGTAGGTACAAAATAGATAGGGAGATGTTGAGAATAGTATGGGAAATGGATAAGCCAAAGAATTTATATGAATGACCCATGGACATGAACTAAAGTGGGGGAATGATGGTGGGAGGGGGGTACATGATGAAGAAGAAGAAAGGGGAAAAAATAATGGGACAACTGTAATAACATAATCAATAAAATATATTTTTTAAAAAAGACAAATAACCCAATGTTTTAAATGGCCAAAATTTTGAATAGACGTTTCTCCAAACAAGATATGCAACCAGCTAAATAGTACATAAAAAGATGCTCAATGGCATTTGGTCCTCAGGAAAATGCCAACCAAAACCACAGCAGCATGCACTTTCCCACGACGAGGGCTTCTATAGTTAAAGACAGACAAACAACAGTTAGTGCTGGCACGGATGTGGAGAGACGGGCACCCTCATGTATGGCTGAGAGTGGAAAGTAGTGCAGCCTCTTTGAAAACAGTTTTGTAGTTTCTCAGAAAGTTAAACACAGAGTACCGTATGTTTCAGCAATTTCATTCCTGTAAATACATTACTGAAGAGAACTGAAAACTATGTCCATACCAAAATCTGCACAGGAGCAGTTATAGCAGCATTATTTATAAAAGCAATCGTGGAAAAAATCCAAATGTTCACCAGTTAATAAATGGACAAATCATGCGGTGTAGCCACATATTGGGATGTCACTGAGTCATAAAAAGTAGTGAGGTGCTGGCCCATATTGCAACATGGATGAACCTTGAAAACATTATGCAACGCGAAAGAACCCAGACACCAAAAGCTACATGTTGTGTGATTTCACTGATATCAAATGTTGAGAATTGGTGAAGCTATAGAAGCAGCAAAGAGATTCGTAGCTGTCGGGGACTAGGGGGAAAAGGAGAACCGGATAACATGGGTAATGTGTTCAGAGGGGTTTTGGGGGGTAGTGAAAATATTCACAATTAGACGATGATTGTACAACTCTTGTAAATATACTAAAACTCACTGAAGTGTATACTTTAAGAGAGTAAATTCTTGATATGTGAATTATCTCAAAAATTATATGACAAAAAATCAAATCATGTCTTACTCTGAACTCTCATTTACCAGACTGGTAGGAAATTCAATTTCAGGCATTATCAAAGCTCCACCTTCTCCCATAAGTTGCACAAGAATCCAGAAGGCTGACATGGACCAAGAAGGAATTTTTGTGTTCAGTTCTTAACAATGTCTGCAAATATCTCCATTGTCCTGACCCACATGGTACCGGATGTTGTCTGGCTTTTATTTACATGCCCTACTTGGGGCATGGGAGTCTAGGACAGTCCTTGGGTCCCTGAGTTCAGAAGGATGAGGCGACTGGGAGAAACACAGGTGAATTTGAATTCCATAGCTTGGGATGCAGGCATCAGCTAACAAGCATCAGCTGGCTTCAGAATGCAGACGAGCAGCCCAGTGCCAGCGACTGACCCGTTTCAGCCCACAGAGCCATTCCTGCCCCCTCTGAGCTCCTTACTTGCTGCCAAAATAAGGCAAGTCTCAAGCCCCCACTTTAGCAGAACCTATAGACCACTTTCCCCCACCCTGGGCTTGAAGAGTCTCTCTCTCCTGCCCTGTCTTCTCCAAACGTTGCTTCTCTTCCTCAGAGATGCCTAGCGTATTGAGGTCAGGTTTTCCTGAAGAACAGGATGAGAGGATATTTTCAAGCAGCTTCTGCAAGCTGATCCTATAAAACCTGCCTCTCTTCAGGCAAATGAGCTTGAAGTACTTGTCTCCCTTCTTAGAATGGAGTAAGTCAAAATTTCTATAAAAATCAAATTACCATCTCAATCTATAATCCTGATGTACCTACAAGGCTTAGAACTACAATTGCAGGAGAATTTGTCCTCTCCCCAGGACACTGAATCTCATCAGAGACCTTGAGGCCAGAGAGAAAAACAACAGAGATCCAGGTTCTCTCTCAGAATCAGAGCTGAACCTAAGCTAATAATCTCAAGTGCAGGGGGAACAGAATTGTGGTAGTCCGCGTTTTCCAATACATGTGAAGGAAATAGAGATGTAGCTGGAGGGAGCTGGAGCACTAGGAGGGAAGATGGGGTAGAAGTGCCCTAAAGAAGACCACCAGGGAGGCCTGAAGCCAAGGTCAGCAGACACAGAAACGCCAGGTCTATCAGGAACTGATGTGCCTCAGTAGCGCTGCCACTCGGAAACCGGAGGGAGAGGCCCTACGTTTATGTGGGGATGGGGTTCCAAGCCGCAGCAGCCAAAGCTCTCTGCCAGTTATGCTCCTCCCTGTCATAAGGGATCTGCAGGTGCTGCTAGTGAGTGACCACCGCAGGAACAACGGCCTGGCTGGAGGGGAAGGGCCTGTGAGTGTACAAGAGGAAGGGACAAAATGCAGAGGGGGACAAGCCTTTCCTTTGTGGGTGTGTCCTGTTGAACAGGAGAAAGAGAAGGACTTGAGCCTGGGGACTGTTCTCAGAGGCAGCTGGGGGCAATGGAAGGAACACTGGTTTGGTTGTCAGCAGAGTGGTCAGAGAGGGGACTTGGCCATGAGAACATGAGACAGCTTCTCTGTAACCTGGTTGTTCTCTTTGCTGGGACGCTGAGCCTGAGGGCTCCGAATAGTTTCAGTTTTAACGAAACTATATTTTCTGTGTTACTTATCAGCAAGCCCTGTGTTACTTATCAGCAAGCTGTGGTCTCCCCACCCTTCCTTCCTGGGGGGCAGAGTGCACCGGGCAGAGTGAGGACAGTTAAAGGGCACCTTCCTCCCTGCCCTGGACACAGGTGTGGATTTCTGTCTCTGTCTGCCACCCTTCCCTCGTGTCGGAATTCTGACCCATTTTTTCCTGTTTGGCTGCAGGCAGCTCTGCTTTTTCTAAGTCCCAACCTCTCTCAAAACACTTCACCACGGGGATCCCTGGTCATAACTTGTTTCAGGAGAACCTGCTCCACTCCCTCATTTCTTGTGCTTCTGAGACAGAAACAGGTGAGAGGAATCAGTAACATCCCCACAGCCACAGTCCTCCACCCCAGTGAGACTCTGAAGCCCATGCATGGACTTTTCAAAGATCACTCCCTGAAAAATAGCAACAGAGAACCATTAGCAGCTAATGTCATTCTTTTATGATGTTCCCATGGGCTCTTAGTTGAAGCGGAAAGAAGTCCAAATGCTTTTCGGTATAGCAAAAACAATTGCTTAAGACAGATGCAGAATCTTGCTGATGGGGAAACTACTCTTTCAGGGGTATGGATTTAGGTGGCATTGTCTCCAGGAAAAACCTAACGTTGATCTTACAGGGATGACCATATTTAACAGGTCGGCCAGTGAAGGCGTCGGCTGAGACATGTCTCATCAGCAGGAAGGTCGAGATGAAGGCACCGACCTTTGTTGTGTCACCGCACCCAAGCCCTTCTCTCTGTGGAACATGGAACATGGGGCAGACTCAGGCTTGCTGCTCACCTGGCTGAAGCCCAGAGTGACATGGGAAACACAGGACTAAGGGAGGAGCCAAGACTGAGACCTCCTCTCGCATGAAGCAGGGCTCTCCCAAGTGGATCTTGGGACAGTGGCTTTTTAAATCCTGCTCTGCAGAACCACACAGATGAACCTGGATGACACTGTGCTGAGCAAAGCAAGCCAGACACAGAATGACAAACACTGGGTGATTCCATTTATGTGAGGTGCCCAGAATAGCCAAGCTCACAGAAGAAGAGAGTGGCCAGGGGCTGGGAAGAGGGCAAATACAAAGTTGTTGTTCACTGGATACAAAGTTTCAGTTAAGCAACATGAGTAAGTTCTAGGGGTTGTTGTACAACACTGTGCCTATAGTTAGCAATATGTATTGCACACTTAAACATTTGTTAAGAGAATAAATCTCATGTTAAATATCCTTACCAGAGTAAATACATTATGACTGGACACCAAAACATATTAGATGAATGAATATAAGCAAAGAAATAAATAAATTTATTTTTAAAAATAAAGCCCCATATACACCAACTGGTTCTAATCTTGAGCTTAAATGGTAGGTCACAGCACCAGGATCCATAAGGAACCCAAGTGAAACCCTGACATTTGTTTTCTAAACTCATTTGGAGCCAAAAATATAACCAGGTCCCAATAAAAGTACCTCTAAATTTCCTACATCATCTAACACAGTTCTTTAATACAGTGAATATGCAATAAATATTTGCTAGGGGTTTTATTAAATAGTCTTCACTACCATTGAACATTCATTTCTCTGTGTCGATATTTACGGCAGACTTCCTCAGTTAAAAGTGCTGGATAAAACCTCTTTGAAAACATAAACATCATTAGGCTTTCAGCTCCCTGAGCTGAAACTTTTCATCTTCTGCTAAAGTCCAAATCGGCTCTTCAATCAGATCGCCGATGCAGTACTGTGCTCTTCCTTTCCTGGAAAACTGTGTAACTGTGATTGGAATGACTGCAGCGCTATTATGGGAGGGAAGGAGAGCAGGGTAAAGCTGTGAGCAGGCTCTGTGGGTTGGCAGGCGCTGAGATTTTCCTCCTGATGCAGCAGTGTGCAGAGCTATATGTTTTGCATAAACACATTCCCTTGGCAAACAGACTGTTCTTTTTGATCCATGCCTCCAAAAGACTGGTGGCATCAGGCACAGGAAGGGAGAGGCGCTCCTCATGGGAGCCAGCCCCTAGGGATGCAGGGCTCAGGGCAAAGCACAGGGGACCCGTTCGCACCCAGGTGAGATCTGGTTTAGGAGATGGAACACCATGGACAGTAGATGAGTGAGGCAGGTGGCTGGAGGCTGTGGCCTCGCGTGCGGAGAGGAGAGACTGCTTGCTATAAACCAGCTAGGCCAATGAAGCCACATGCAGCTCCTAGGTCCTTTTTGAATAAGTCATAGCCACTGGGGAATTTCAAAGAAGGTGAAACTTAGCTGCTCCTCTACAACCAATCTACCAAATTAAAACAAAGTTAAGCCTCCAATCAAATACATACAAGAAATTATTAAACAATCAGTTAAGAGCAAACTGACAGAGAACAGTTCATGCAACTTGTTGAGTAAACACAATGAATTCTCCCAAATCTCTGTTCCTTTCGTGCTCCGAGCATTCTGTAGGGAGGAACAACATCCCAAGGAAAGGACTGTGCCATCCTGAGAGTTAATATTGGGAAACCCAAATGCTCCTAAACCCAGAGCTGAACACAGGACAAGTGGGATCAAGTCTTGCTCGCCACTCCCCATGGGAGCAGACCAGACTTCGGGGATGGATTCTGCTCCACTCAAAGTGGGTGCTCATCTTCCACAGGTTAGACCACAAACTTCTTGGGGAAAAAAAACAGGTTGTATTCGCATTCATTTTCCCCTGTGGTAGAGTGTCCATAAAGGTGGCCACCAGCTCTTCCTACCCACCCGTCAAAGGTGAAGCTTGTTGCCCATTCCCGTGAATTTGAGCTGGTCCTGCGGTTTGCGGTGACCAGGAGAAAGTGGTGGAAGTGACACCACACCACTCCTGGTCCCAGACCTACGGAGGATGAGCAGCTTCCTCTTTCACCCTTTGCGAAGCCAGCTGCTATTTAAAGCGGTTTGGCTTTCCTATGGAAAGAGCAGACTCCTGGGAGATGACAGAGAGAGGTTCTGCTTGCCCCTCGCCATCTCAGCCTCGCCAGCCGAGGTGCCAGACATAAGGGAGAGGCCACCGTGGAGCACCCAGCTTTGGCTGAGCTGTCCCAGCCAGTGTCACAGGGGCAGAGACAAACCAGCCCTGCCCATTGCAGAATCAGGAGCAAGTAAATCACTGTTGTCTCCACCCACTGAGTTTTGGAGGTGATTTATTGCATAACAATATCAGGGGTGTCAAACTCATTTCCACTGTGGGCCACGTCAGCCTCACGGTTGCCTTTGAAGGGCCAAATGTAACTTTAGGACTGTATAAATGTAACTACTCCTTAACTAGGAGCCAGGAGCTTGGCACTGCCACCAGGTAGAAACGAGGTGCCGGGCCAGATAAAACAAGGTGGAGGGCCAGATTCGGCCTATGGGCCTTATGTTTGCCACCTGTGCAATAGGTCATTGAACAGACCCCTTTCCATCTGCCCCAGCACAATGACTATCACTTGTCTAGTAATAGCACAGAGACAGGCTAAGCTCAGGTGTTACTTCCTCCAGGAAGCCTTCTGTAACTTCTCCAGACTTCAATGCTCCTTCTTTATAATACACTAATACCCTGTACAGTTCTGTGTCATGACTTACCACACGGTATTATAATAACTGAGACAATGCACTATTGCCTGTGTCTCCTGCCATCCACGTGACTCAAGGACAGGAAGTGTATTATAATCATATTTGCATCCCCAATGCCTTAAATATCTATTGAAGTAATGCCTCAACGAGTAAATAAATGGAAAGTGAAATAGAGATCAGAGTGCAGATGCCCCATGATAGAATATTATAGACTTCCAACTTTGTACACCAACCACACAATCAAACAAACAAAACCCATCCACGGTCCAAGCCAACGGCGTCATTCTCCACTCTGAAGGAATCTGACAGGAGCTCCTAATCAAGAGATACTTGAGTTTCTGTCTCCTTTGTCACCTTCCCTCAGAGAGGCTGACAACCACCTGGGAGATGGTCAAGATGCAGCTGCCAGGCAGGAATGGTGGGGGCGGGGGTGATGAGCCATGCACGATGGACTGTCAGCCCCTGGAGCTTGTAGGTCAGGCTGGAACCAGGCCAGGAGAGGCAATAACTGGGTCACAGCCAAAAACTGGGGGAATCGCCACTGCTTGGTGGCCCAGCTGGTATCACTAGAACATACCCTCTGGGGTCTAATGGCTGGAAAGCTGTCCAGCTCACTTCCTGGTGTGAGCCAGCTCCCAGAAGAGAGGCATTTTCCCTGAATCCTCTTCTCGCACTCCAATCCCCAGCACTCCCCACCCCTTGCACCACCACGTGAGCTCTGGACACCTTCCCGCATGCTGACAGCCTCACGGTGTCAGCCAGAGCAGCAAAGAGCAGCACTCCCAATCCTCAGGCCTCCCTGAGCAGCAGTGATGGGTCCTGTGTATCGAACCTGAGAGCAGAGATAGAGGTTGAGTGCAGCGTCAGGTACCCAGGCTTTGGGACTTGCTGGATGATGTTGAATCTTCTGCCTTTCATTCTTTTGTCTGATAGAAACCCTGATTGAAGGTTTGTTTTATCATGCCTTATATAACTGAGAACCTGATGCTGTCACTTAGATGTCCTAATACCCAACAATCTCATAGCAAAAGAGAAGGACATTGGATCTACTCCAGACTTTTTGAACCAACTGTTGAGGGTCTCAGAAGTACTTGGAATTGGACAGGTTGAAACAATCACCTCTAAGTAGTTCTTAAGATACTGTTGTCATTTTGTGCTGTGTCAATGAACCTAAAACTTTGTTTCCAAGAATCCCCTTCCTTGTATGGTTCTGGATTAGTTGGCCTCAAGGGAAATTTTGATAAAATTTGGAGGGCGGAAGGGAAGCAGCAGTGACACCTAGGAAGGCTGGGTGTAAGATCTCAGGTGATGCACCCATTTGCATGTGCTTTTGCTTATCTGCGGGCTCTCCTCATCGGCTTGGGGCAGTGTTGGGACCACAGGTCTTCCAAGTCTCACTGGCTCTTCCCCTTCAGCTTCTTTGAATCCTCTGCCAGGTACGACTGACATCCATGGGAAGGGCACCAGCTTCCTCCTGTGCTATTTATTGGAGTTAAATCTGGGGGAGATGAATGTGGGTTCAACTTTGTCCTTGTGGGCAGGCTCTAATTTGTCCTCATGGGTCCCAGTTTAACCCTATGGTTCCCGTTCATCTTTTCCCCGTTTTCCCCCCAGCTTTTCTTCTCAACTACCTGCCCTGCTCACTTCTGGTCATTTGGAGCTCACCCCCAGAGGCAGCCCAGATATCTGCCCCTATTGTGTAAGGTGCAACCTCTGTAAACGCCCTTCTTTCATGTGGCATAGTGATACTGCTTGCTTGGGGGAGCTCTGACTGTTGTATCTATGTCAACATTTTTCTGCCTCAAAAAGTGTTGTTCTGGCCCAGACTGGTGTGGCTCAGTTGGTTGGGCATCATCCCACAAAGTGAAAGGCCACTGGTTCAATTCCTGGTCAGGACACAGGCCTGGGTCGTGGGTTCAGTCCCCAGTTGGGAAGCATTTGAAAGGCAACCAGTTGACATTTCTCTCTCACATCGATGTTTCTCTGCCATCCATGTTTCTCTCCCTCTCTTTTTCCCTCCCTTCCCCTTTCTCTAAAAATAAATAAAATCTTATAAAAAGAAAGTGTGGTTCTGTAGGTGAACATATGAACAAAAAAAAGGTATGTACATAAAATGGAATACTAGCCAGGCTTTACAAGGAAGAAAACCCTAATGTACACTTAAAACATGGGTGGACGTTGAGGACGCTATCCTGAGTGAGATAAGCTGGTCACAGAAGGACAAATACTGTGTGACTCCACTTACATGGACTGGTGAGGACGTCGAATTCACGGAGACAGAGAGTGAAATGGTGGTTGCTGGGCCTGGGGTGGGCGGAGTGAGAAGTCATTATTTCCTGTTGATAGGCACAGAGGGTCAGTTTGGAAAGACGAAAACCACTTGGAGACGGAGGTGGTGGTGATGGTTCTACTACAATGTGACTGTGTTTACTGTCACTGACCTTCACACCTTAAAACAGCTAAAAATCTTGTGAATTTTCATGTTGTGCATGTTTCACCAGTAATAAAAATATGGCACCTACTTGATTCCGTGAATTAGAAAGTCTCGCTCTCTCTGCCTCCTCCTCTTCAGTCTCTCCACTGTTTCCTTATGCCTCACCTCAAACTCCCCACTAAACTTGAGTGTTTGGTGTATATGTGTCATCTAGAATACTAGATGCAGATCAAAGATGTCACTATTTTTAAAAGAAAAAAGAAAAAACTTACTAGTTCCTAGTGTGTGTGAGGTGGTAACCAAATGACGCACTTTATAACCACTATACTCCCAATACAGAGGTCAGAGGTCAGGCTACACAGTGGCACATGTATGTACTCTTCCTGCCAAAAGAATCAGTTTGTTGAAAATATTAATTATGAGTAGGCATTTTAGAATAGCTCTTGGAGGACCATTCAGAAAAAACAGGTAAAAAAATAAACACAAAAAAGCACTGGTCCCTCTATTTGCATTTGCATTGCCAGTGAGTTCAGATTACCAGGCCTCTGGGCCTCAGCCTCTGCCCTAGAAATCAGAGGCTCTGTTTTCCTTTCCTCGTTCACAGTCTCTTCCACGCACCTCCCACCCTGAGCCACTGTAAATTCCATTCCCAGCATATTGCTTTGGTTTGGTTGTTAACTCTTTAACCACAATGCAGTTGTCCCCCAACCCCCCGCCAGCATTTGGCCAGCAATACCTGGAATTTCCACTTCTGCCAAGGAAGTAATGAGCGATGTCCCACTGGACTCTCCCCACCTTGCAGACATCTTCTCACTTCCTGTTTATGTGGCCAAGTTGCCAAGGTAACAGGAACATCATCGGCCCAACCAGTCTTAGATACATGAAGGCATGATAACACATAGACATGGTTCTGCCCGGTACAGCGTGCGGCAATGACTGCATGAGGCAATGTCCCTGGACCTGACGTTGATACACTACACGTGTCAGCATGCTATCCTGAAAGCAGAAAGCTTAAAGCTAAAGAACAAAAGTGAAATGCTTTATACAAGAAGCAACAAGGATATCTAAAGGAAAAAAATCAATCTACATTAGGTGGCAAGTAGATTTTTTGAACTACAAAAATGGTAGAGGAAGTGGTGAAAATGGGCCAAAAACATGCAAAATGAAGTCAGGGCTGAGCAGTCTGATGCCATGTCACTTGGGGAGGCAGTGCGGCGCAGGAGTGGTCATGGGCCTGGGAGTCAGGCATTCCTGGGTTCCAACTCTGACTTTGCCATTTGCTCTTCAGGCAAATTTCATATCCTCACTAAGCTTCAGTTTGCTCACCAGTGGTAACAATGCCTACCCCGTAAGTTTAGAAGAATTAAAAGAGACAACATTTATAGTCAATTCAACACAATGCCTGGCACAGAGTACATTTTCAATTAAAAATAATTCCAAGTGAAGGACCAAGTGGAAAGTCAGAGAGACCTGAATGACAAAGAAACTAAAATTATATGATGGACTGAAGTTTTTATCACAGATAAATAGATTCAAGAGCTGTCTTTGAATATGTGATGGACTATCTTGTGAAAAGTGGGGTTTAAAGTGTTTTATATTCCTTTAACTGATAGATTTTTAATTGAAGATGAAATTAGAGGAAGACAAACTGTGCCTCAATATAACAAAGGCTTTCTATGAAATGTCTGCCATGGCGAGCAGTGCCCTCCCAGGACTCGAGTGGCCCTGGCAAAGAGGAATGGCTTCTGGCAGGACCGCTGTCACAATTCAGGCCTGAACTGGGTGCTTGTGGAGGTTCCTTGTGGAGTCAGGATTCTAGATCTGCTGTGTTGTTCTATTGCTTACTGTAAATAGTATCAAATACTTATGGATCAGGTTTTGAGTATCGTGGTGGGGTAAGAGTGGAAGGGAGGGGGTACAAAGAAGCAGAGAATAAAGTTCCTGTCTTTGAAAATTCCCAGTATCCTTGGGCAAACAAGATACACAATTTGTTTTAATTCAATAAATATTTATTAAAGCTGACTTTGTAGGTAATTCTGTGCTTACTAGTAGGAATCCAAAGGAGAAATGACACAGTCCCCAAGGATTCTGGAGACCCACCCATTAGACCAAATAACAGGTCCTACCCCTTTGCAACAGCATGGATGGAACTAGAGAGCATGATGCTGAGTGAAATAAGCCAGGCATTGAGGGAGAAATACCACATGATCTCACCTTTAACTGGAACATAATCAACAAAAGAAAGCAGCAAACAAAATACAACCAGAGACATTGAAATTAAGAACAATCTAACAATAGCCAGAGGGGAGGGGGAGGGAACAGTGCAGGGAAGGGTTTCCAGGAAACACTATAAAGGACACATGGACATAACCAAGGGGGAGGGTGGGAGCGGGGAGGGGTGGGGGAGGAGTGGTGGGGGGGAAATGCAGACAGCTGTGAATGAACAACAATAAAGTAATTAAAAAAAAAATGAAAACAAAAAAAAACCAACAAGATGGCATACAGTAAGGGCTAAATTAGTTTTTTGTGTAAGTTCTACATGAATTCAGAAGAATTTGAAATCCTTTATTTTGAGCAGGAGTATAATTATGTATAAACAGAAATGCCTCATTGAATACTTTGTATACAAAACTCTCCTAGCTAATCAAAAAAATGTTTGTGTTTTGACTGGAGGACTTGAGACAAGCAGGACAGAAGAAATGGGCACTTGTCAGGTGTCAACAACTACAGGAGAGTTGGGTCCCTCACCTTTCTAAGTAGTGACAGAAAAGGCAGAAAGCTGGGAAAACAGGAAGTGGATAAAGGGTCTCCTCCCGGGCATAATGATAAGGAAAAGATACTGATTAATCTTTTGCTTCATTAATTTGGTCGCCTGTCATTATGTAGGTGGCTTACAGATTACTCAGTCTTTTAATAAGTTCCCAGTACGTCCAATTTGCTTTAATTACATCTTTAAAAAAATTTTATTAAATTTATTGGGCTGACATTGCTTAATAAAATTGCTAGGTTTCAGGTGTACAATTTTATAATATACCATCTGTATATTGTATTCTGTATTTACCACCTCAATTACATCTAACCTCATTGCAAGCACTTCTGTCTTCCTTAGAGAAAGAAGAAATGAATGGGAAAGGGAATAACTTTGTTGAGCCTCAACATCAGTCACTTTACATATTTTATCCTATTTTCTCCTGAAAACAATTATGCGAGTATCACTATTACTTCTATTTAATCAATGCAGGACCAATATACAAAGGTGTAAGTCCACCAAAGTAACACAGTGGAGAGTAAAGAATACAAATTCAGATCTGTTTCCAAAGCACATGGCTGTAGACGCCCCTCCACCATCCTTCCACTATGTCGATGCTGATGTGGATGCTGAGGATGATGCAGAGAATGAAGTGAATGCTGGTGATGAGGAGGGGGGACACTGATGGCCATAAATGAGCTGATAAACTCAGTTGTGGAATCATCGTGTCGTGGTACTAGGGATAGAAGCAGGACAGTGTTAACAGTCTAACAGTCGACACAAGAAAGACCTGGAACACCAGGCCACGGGAAAACACAGACCGCTGAAGAAGGCCTGTCTGCTCCAGGGTCCCAGAGAGCAGCAGCCCTGGGAACACGGCGGCTGCCTCCAGTGCAGCTGGTCCAATATTTTGTTTTTTATTCTTAACTGATATAAAGTCAACTATTCCTTTTATGAAATCTAATGAGTCTGCTAATAAGACATTAAGATAGGGTGTGTGCATTGTCTTCAACAAGAGTGCATTTGGCTTAATCAGACATGATTTTATTTATTTTATTTTTTTAGATTTACTAATTGTTTAGATTAAATAAAGCAATTTTATCTTCATGAAAAAATATCATTTCTTTATTAAAATTTTAGGGTTGTATGGTTAGTAAAATTATGTAGGTCCCAAGTATACAATTCTATAACACACCATCTGTATATTGTACTGTGTTCACCACCCAGAGTCAAGTCTCCTTCCATCACCTTGTATTTGACCACTTCTACCCTCTTCTATTTCCCTCCAACACCCTTGCCCTCTGGTAGCCACCTCACTGTTACTCATGTCTATGGGTTTTTCCTTGTCTTGTTTGTTGATGTGTTGCTTTTGGTTTTATATCCCACATGTGAGTGAAATCATGTGGTTCTTGACTTTTCCTGTCTGACATATTTTGCTTAGTGTGATATTCTCCAGATCCACTATGTTGTTGCAAATGGCAGTATTTCATCTTTACTTCTGGCTGAGTAGTATCCCATAGTATAAGTGTACCACATCTTCTTTATCCAATCCTGTATCAAAGGATACTTTTGGTGTTTCCATGTCTTGGCCACCACGAATAATGCTGCAATGAACATAGGGGTATGTATATCTTTGAGAATAAATGTTTTCAGATTTTTCAGGTAGATACCAGAGAGAGGCTGCTGGGTTATATGATAGCTCTACTCTTTTTTTTTTTTTTTTAATTTGTGCAATACACTTTTATTTTTCTTTTACCTTGTCAGTCATCTTTGAGTAATCATTGTGTAAATAGTAGAGTGGAATGAAATTACAGTAAATTGTATGCAAATGCTTCTAGAACACCTTAACAAGTGCAACAAGGCAATTATAAATAGCTTTGTTTTCCTTAGTAATATATATTTACTTTAACAAGTTTATTAAAGAACTTCCACATCTACCGTTAGTAAGAAAAGATAAGTGGCATCATCCCAGAAGCCCACCTCCTCGACAGTTTCAATCCAATATTGAAAACCCTAAGTGCACTGCTTCTTGATGTGCCGTCAAGCAGAGGGCCGCTCGGGTTGCAAAAGAGCATTTTACCTTTTAGCCGTTTCACAAAACTCCGTCTTACTTTTTTTCACTCCATCTGGGTATTCCTATCATTTAAGAAGTCAAATCAAAGATGGATACATTATTAGCAATATAATGCAATGACAATATTTTATTTAGCATGTCACAATGCAGAAAAACTTACAGATGCCACTTTACATAAAGGAAGTTTTAGATCAGAGACTGTTCCAGAGAAAAGCAGCCTCAGGCACATTCTTTTCTTTTCTTTTTATTAAAGTTATTGGGTGACATTGATTATTAAGATTATATAGGTTTCAAGCATACAATTCTATGATACATGATCTTATATTACATTGTACACCCACCACCCAAGGTCAAATCATCTTCTGTCACCGTATATTTGGTCCCAGTTACCCC